>JANHFL010007796.1:37477-56976 GCA_032468155.1 Oxyrhabdium leporinum
ACATTTTGAAGTCCATTGTATGACATGTTTTTGAGAAGTTTAATGAATGAGAATTAGTTTCTCATGTATGATCCCAAGTGAAGGAATTTCAAAATGACATTTCTAGTTTCAAAGTCTTTAGAATAGAACAGGGGTGTCAAACTCACGTTGGCATGGTGGCGTCACATGGCTTATCGGGACTTTCCCCCCCTTTTCTAAACTGGACAGGGGCGGGACCAGCATGTGATGCATCTGGCCCGCAGGCCGTGAGTTTAATACCCCTGGAATAGAATCTCAAAACTTGCTTTGTTAAGCCAAAGACACAAAGTTTTGGTTTTTTTTCTGCAACAACCATACAGTTTATCTAAGAGGAAGCTAAGGAAGATAGGCTGTTCCACCTATCAGCGTTTTAATGAATTAATTGCTACTTTAATTAATGATCATGTCAGATACCAATATTTTAAGCCACAAATGTCTCCTTCCACCAATACTTCCAAAAAGAATTGGTAAGTCTGTGGGCAGTGTCATTTTTTTTCTAGTGGAGGGTATTTGTAAATTTCAGAAATAAAGGCTCACTAGTGGTAATACCTTCAGTTCCTTCTTGTGGTTAATGTTGTTGCTGCCATTTATTCCTATAATAATGACTCCATTCTAGCCATAATACTAGGCCATGAATTACATTAATCTGAGAACATTGTTAGAGTGGAAGGCATGGGAATGGTTATTTCTTATAAAGGTTGCCATGTTTTTTTCTTCCAAATAGAGCAATAGAGTTTTTCTATTAGGCTACCATATCTGGTCTGCATTAATCCATACAAACACCAAGTCTGAAATTGCTATCATTTTGCTGCTGATTCAGATATAGTAGTCAACTAACGTCCACAAAATAAGCTCCTCACCATAATTGTAAAGTTACAAACCATCTTTTGCTGTTCTTCTAAAATTGACATTAAAACATTCATTTAACTAGTATTGGCACATACTAATGGAGAACCATTACCCAACAACAGAGAAGGCAGAACATTAACACAAATGTTTTGACAGTCTCGATCCATGCTAGCCTGATCACATTTTATTATTAAAGAACACCTATCTGCCATTTAGAGGCCTTCTGGTTAAGGGAGCTGGACCAGGAGTGAGGAGAGCTGGGAACTAACTTGAAACTGGATGGGTGACTTGGAGCAGTCAATCCTTCCTAGAATAGGAACTCAATATCCTAGAATAGGAACTCAATATCCATCCTTCCTAGAATAGGAACTCAATATCCATCTGTAGATCAGCATTGGACTATTGCGACAGATTATGGTCTGTGGCCTTCAATGAAAATGCTTTTACTTTGTAGCGGATTGATTAAAAATATTAGTAGCAATAGCTGTAGTAGTAGTAGCAATAACTCACATACAAATTGTTTTTATTTCTAAATAGATCTACTAAAATGTGTGTGTGTGTGTGTGTGAAAGAGAGAGAGAGAGGATTTTCTCTTGATAAATTGAGACAAAATATTGACACATAGAAGCTACACAGACATTACTTAACCTATCAATTCAACCAGTGGTTAGTGAATTTTATTTTTGGTCCTTGGCAATAAATCAAGCAAGCAAGCAAGCTAAAGAACTAAAAAACCCAAATCCTTGATGCATCATTTCTCAATAATCCTACTGATTTTACATAGTTATTCAATCCCATTGATTCATCATAGGTAAAATGACCTATCACACACTCAAGCAGTGAACATGGACCATGGACAGGGAAATACATGCAGGAAGGTGTTAGAGGAAGGAAACAATTAAGTGGCAGAAGAATAACAATAATTTCAAAACAGTAAAACGTGGGAAGCTTCGGCAGAACTGTGAACAGTGCAGGACAATGACATCAATTAAGTTACTTCTTAAAGAATTTCCAAAAACATAACCTGATAAAGAATAGAGCAGTATTTTTCAAAGTGATTAAATTTAGCTTTAAAAATATCATATTTCTTCCTTTGAAACAGCAGACAACGCTAGCTGAGTGCTCTGTTTAATATGAAAAGTGATAACTCATTTTATATTCCTCAACCTTGTATTGAATTAACAAAACAAGGAGGGAAGTGAAATGTTTTCTTTTACAAAGTTGTAGCTCCCTCTTTGTCTATGGACATAGATGTCAGTAAAATTTGGATTGGGATCATTGTGTTAGAAATTGGAGCTATGTCTTAAAACCCCTTACACACATTAGTTCTAGAGAAGCAAATAGAGATATCAGCCTATATTGATTTTCACAGCAAAGCCACAGAAGAACAATGGTGACCCAAAACAAAGTTTCCTTAGTTACTGTTTTCAGAAGTATAAAGTTATAAAGTATGAAGAGAAATATTCCTGGTATCCCCATCTTACTTATATTAGTTCTTTTACATTTTATTAAGCAATACTCATTCATTCATTCATTGTCAAAAATTTCATTCCACTCTTTTGCAAAACACATTCAGAGTGATGGGGAACACAGTAATATTAAACAACATAATTGATATAGAATCCTTTATAAAAAGCCAGCAAACCAGGAAGAAGCATCAATCAAGATCAGAACAATAATAATTAAAGAAGCAATTTTTAAATTGTACATACTGCACACACAAACCACTCACAAAATCAAAAATCAGGCTAAGAAATGTCAGACAAACCTCCAAAGGCAATGCATTCTGTTTGTTACTTGGCATCATTCACAAAAAACTCCTTCCTTAGAGCACTTTCCTTAGAAAGGGTGTATGGAAACAATCTCCAAAAATAGGATGGGAAGTATTTTTTTAGATAATCTGGTCTCAGTTTCAGATATGAAGAAACAACCTGATAATCAGTTCAGATCACAGACAACCAGAATTAACTGCTCACTATCACCTTTGTCGTTATGACATTAATAACCACAAACTAGATAGTTTCTGAACTGCAATCAAAGACAATCTAATATTGACTTCAGTATAACAATCTTGCTCTCCCATATCTTTTCTGGAATATAAGTGTGCTTGCACAGCTGGCTCCCTGCTACCCTTTGTATTAAACTATTCTAACAATGCTAGGTCCAATTAATTAAGCACTTGGGTAGGAACAAGCCCCATTTTTAGTTCGGTGACAAGAGAATGTCACATAAATCAAGCTTCATGTAAGGTTCTTTGATAGCTTTCTGAAAGCGACAGCTATTCTTGTTCAAGCAAGATTGTCATGGAGTTCTCTTGAGAGAAAAGATTTCTTGAGAGAAAAGTGATGAGATCACAAGCACTTCACTTAGAACTAATATATTGTCAGTCATATAAGGGAGATCAGACTAAAAACTGGTCCTATGTAGTCCTACAGCTACTTTTATTCCAGCAGCTATAGTAACAGAATCTTGTAAGCAAGACACATTGTTGAATGTGTCTGCCCTTGGAGGAATATCAGACTAGGAAATCAAAGTTATAAGT
Source organism: Oxyrhabdium leporinum (assembly GCA_032468155.1). Classification (NCBI taxonomy): domain Eukaryota; kingdom Metazoa; phylum Chordata; class Lepidosauria; order Squamata; family Cyclocoridae; genus Oxyrhabdium; species Oxyrhabdium leporinum. The sequence continues at coordinate 40,887 of JANHFL010007796.1, forward strand.
ACTTACAGTATAGGGTTACTATAGCAAAATCTTGTAAGTCTTAAAGTGCCTACCCCTTCCCTGTGTGGGCACAAGCTTCATTTAACTGACTGTTGCCTTGATCACAGATCTTCCTTCTGCCTTTCAAGACTACCCTCTGTACTCATTACATTTGTCTTCTTGAACATTTCACTCATTCATTTTGATTTTCTAACTTAATGATCCCATGAGAAGGCAGGTATCTTCACGAATAACAAAAATGTTTGCAGTTGGTATTTACGTAAATGCCTCCAACACCTTCATCTGCAGGGACATCAAGTCTTACACTTGGGTAAGGATTTAGACTCCTTGGAATCAGAGGCTGAGTCTGAATGGTCTGATCTGTCAGGCTGTCAGCTTCAAAAGTCAGCAGACAATCAGCCACTGCGGTTGACTCAGAAGAAAATCATCAGAATGAGTCAGATGAGATGGTCCCAGTCCTGGCAGAGCCCTAGCCCAAGGAAGCGTTGGCAATTTCAGAGAGGCAAGCAAAGGTGTTCTGCTTCTTGAGAAGCAAGAGTTCTAATAGCCATTATTGAGCTACACCTTTATCTATTTAAAAGTAGCCCATCAGCTTATTGGAAATTATTTGCCAATCTCAGATTTATGTTCTGTGTCTTATGGTCTTATTCTGATTCTTGACTCTTGTCTTTTTAACTCAGACTATTTTGAATAACCTCCTTGGCATTTAACTCTTGGACTGTAGTGAACTAGACTTCCTTTTTTGAAGCCATGCTCCATCTGACAGTGAACTGAACTCTCAGACAATATCTTGCACTTTTATATCTTTTCTGGTGTATGAGTTTGCTTGCACAGCTGACTCTCTGCCTCCCTTTATAATAGATTATTTGTTATTCACCACTAAACCACTTGTAAACAAGATTGAATTTGTATATTTGAAATGAGGCACACTTCACTTACAAGATGCCAGGACTGATGCTTCTGTTAGCTATCATAACCCCAGAATCAGAGCCTGCAAAGTATCAAAAAGTGTGTCTTGTAATGGGCTATGGGAATATCTTCAAGATACAGGAGGAAGAATTGCATTCAGGACAATGGTTGGATAAGACACATGTCAGTCACAAGAGGAATGGAGCATAGAAAGCATTTCAAAAGGGATTCTCTCTAGTTTCCTGGAGAGTAAAGGCAAGAGGGAACATACAATATGGGCTTGCAGAAGTGCAAGACATTGTTACTGTAACTTTAAAATAAAAGCAGTGTTATTACTCATGGTGTAGGTTTCTTGTCCAGACTACCACAAAGAGCTGACATGAATGTGAAAACTTAGAAATTGATAGGTAAGCATCAGCATGTCAAAAATTCCATGGAACAGTGAGATCCATTCATTTTGCATAACAGTAAGATTTCTGTCATTTTGTATCTGGTATAAAAGCATGAAAAGTTTTCCTGGGTCAATCCCCCCAAGAATTTATTCTGATCACTTTTTATGAATTTTCTTTCAACTAGCTGCAGCTAAAACCCCAATGGGCATAGTTAAAGTCTCATAAAGGGAATTTTATCATTAAATCATTACAAATACATTATACTAAATGCTGCCAGATTTCATTTTTATTAGTAATGTGTTTCATTCATCTATAATGGCTTTTCCATTTTGGCACCTTTATTTCCACATATGCTTCATTTTCAGCTATATAGTGACATGATAACATTCATCACAGGGCAATGTTGAACAGGATTTATCTCCCAGCTTTATATAGCCACGTATTTCCAAAAATAATTTTTTTAGAGTTGAAATAACAATTTATTCATCTCAATGCCAGATTTTGACATTCAGTAAAGATTTTCTATCTAGTCCTGAAGAGAGAGAAATGAATGGAGACTTTATCAATCTCCATCTTTATTGAGCAGGATGTTGTTGGCAGGAAAGTACTTAAAAAGAAAATCGTAAAGTTCAGCTTTTTTGTTAATTAAACCAATACAAGACTCTCCAGTAGGTATCCCCATCGGTATTGATAAAATACTAGGGAGAAAATGTTTGACATGGTACATTTTGTTCTCTTTCTGCATGAGTTTGCTTTTTTTTAAAAAAATAAACAAGTTACATGTCTATTATTTTTAAAGTACACATTTGTGTATTGTTTGTCTGATATACATATTTTTGGTAAATATACCTTTTTATATACCAACACACCCATCTTTGGTTTCTTTTTACCTTTGACAAAACTGAAGTGCAGTGTTCAAACAAATGTTTGTTTGGAAGTGTGAAATACAAAAAAAAAAGCCTTCAAATGAAAACTTCATGAATTTCTCACCAACCTGACCAGTTATCATAGGAAAGGTTTGTGGCCAAGTGAGATGTCCTGATTGGGATAAAGTTGTGAATTGGTTTCAAGATTAAAGTTTTTTCCCCATGATGCAAAGTATCACATAAACTATGAGCTTCCTTGCATATTAAGACATCTCAGAGGACATAGAACATAAAAAAATAGGGGTTGGAATGGACCCTGGACTCTAGTCCAACCCGCTATTCATGGTTTGAGATATTATACCATTCCAGATAAATGGCTGTCCAATCCCTTCTTAAAAACCTCCAGGGTTGGAGCACCCACAACATCTGCAGACAAGCCATTCCACTGATTAATTGTGCTCACTGTCAGGAAAATTCTTCTTATTTCTAGGTTGGATCTGTCCTCAATGAACTTCCACCTGTTACCTGTTCTGCCCTCAGGTACTTTTGAGAATAAGTTGACTCACTCTTCTCTGTGATAGTCCTAGAAGACTGCTACCATATCACACCTAGTCCTTCTCTTCATTAGTCTAGACATACCCAGTGCCTAGACATCCACCAGCTCCTTCAGAATTCTGGGATGTAATCCATCTTGTCCTGGTGATCTACTGAAACTAATGTGGATAGGTGTTCACTTACAATTTTCCTGCCTATTTTGACTTTCATGCGTAGTCTGTCTCCTACAGTGATGTTTTTGGTAGGTTGGATTATATTTTCCTTTTGCGTGAAGACAGCTGCAAAGAATGAATTATGCAGTTCTGCTTTCTCCCTGCTACCATCACCTCCTTGCCATCTTCTCTCATTAGTGGAACAATTGTTATCTTGACCTTTTTTTTTATTTCTTACATGTTAAAAGAAACTTTTTAAAATTATTTTTAGCATTTGTTGCAAGTCTCATTCTGAGCCCTATCTTTCCTGGCTTCATCCTTGCAGATTCAGGCTATCTGATGGTATTCTGTTTTAGGTATATATTCCTTTTTATTTGTTATACTTGTCCTTTTTTTCCCTCTCACTTTCTTTATGCAACCATGCTGGTTTTCTCTGGGTTTTTATGTTTTTCTTTCTCTGTGGTATTATGTTAAATTCAGCTTTTATAGTTTCATTTTTCAAAGCTTTCTGAGCATCTTGATATTTTTTTCCCCTTTAGAATTTCCATCCATGGCATCATTCCTAAACCTTTTCTTAGTTTGTTGAAGTCAGGTCTCTTAAATTCTAATACAATAGTTTAAATTTATTCAATTACTTGTTCCTGCTTTATGTTGAATTCTAATATCACATGGTTATTCTCCTCAACTTCAAATCCTTCCATAATTTCAACTCTGTTAGTAAGAATTAAGTCCAGTATAACTGACCTTCTAGTTTCCTCCTCTACCTTTTGGATGATAAAATTGTCAGCAAGAACTTATTTGATCTCCCACTTGGTGCAGAATTTGACTCCTAATTGTTGTCAGGGTAGTTAAAGACCCTCATTACTACTGTGGTGTGTTTCCTGAATGCCTTAGCTTACTGATTAGCACAAAGTTCATCTATTTCCACTACTTAATTGGGTGGTCTGTAGTGTACACCTATGGCAACATCATTCTTGTATATTAAACCATATACATTCAAGGATGCTTCCATCCTTCATTTTATGCATTTCTGTAGAAGTGTAGTGATTTCTTACATATAATGCAACTCCACCTTTTATTTGGTGAGATCTTTTTCTTTCTGTTTCTTTGGAATATATCATTCCAGCAGTAAATTCCAGTCATGAGTTTCATCCCACCAAGGTTTGGTAATGGCAATTATATCTCATAGTTATTAGTGCAGCCCATCTTTTGTCAGAAGCCCTCCATGTAGATTGTGTTCTAGGAATCCAAAGTTCTCTCATTCACACCATCCTTTAAGTCAGTGGTTTACTTCTAAAATCTCCCATTCCTTCATTGGATGCTGACTGCCATTGGAAGTACAGATGAAACACTATCTGTGCTTCCTGATCTTTGGCTTTTATGTTGAGCTGCTTATAGTCTCTTAATATTGTTTTCAGCTTCTTTGTTGTATCATTCCTCCCCACTTTTTCCCCAAGAACAGGCTATGAAATTGATTGCTCAACTGCAGTGTGCCTGTACCGGACTAGCTATCGGGAACCTCTGCCTTTTGGTGACAATTTATAAAGCCTGTGGAGAAGTTTGTTGGAGTTATATTTATAATTTATGCACTGGAGACAGAGCTGGATAACCCAGCAAGAGCAAATAGGATCAGAGAAATTTGCACAGCAAGCTGGCTGATCGAAAATATTGCAGAACTTGAAAAGAACAAACCAGATATCATTGAGGAAAGCTTGAGGAAAGTGCTTAAATTCCAAGAAGTTCAAAAATTATGTTTCTTTTTTCCCCTTGTAGGCTAAAAGCAAGTCTGACAAGTGAAAATATTGAAGCTGTCTAGCAGAGTGAGAATAACAGAGTTGTGATTAGGAACACCTATATGAATCGGAGACAGAGGTAACAAAGCAGTTAAAAAACTGTAAAAGCTATGTATAAAATGTATTTACAGGTTATTAAGTTGAGCCCACTCTATCTAACAGAAATAAACACTCAAAAATTACACTTTTCAACATGGTTTGAAGAACAGGGTGAATATGTTTGGAAAGTTCCTGTTCTTTTCTCTGTCCTTGGACAAGGCTCTGGAAAAGTCCAAATATGTTTTCCCCCTCAACATGTTTGTTGATGCACATGGAGGGTGAATCCAGAGAAACACAATGCAGAATGTCTTCATAGGCAACAATTTGCAATAAATATCCTGTGACAGAAATCATGCTCCCCTGTTTTGGAAAGAAATGACATCTAAAGCTTCAGTTCAAGCCACTTCAAGGATTGGGCCTAGTTTGGCTTTAGAAGCACTAGTGCCGTGATGGCGAACCAATGACATGCATGTAAAAGCTCACATGCTATGGCATTTTGGGTGACATGCCACCATTTATACCAGTACTCACTGACATTCAACAACTTTTGTCAAAAGTACACCCTGTTCTTGTATGATTTAGAGAGGCTGCAGAGGCCACAGAAGAGTATTAGCCAAAGCTGCTTCAAGAATGAAGGCTTCATGACATTTGGAGCAGGCTTGGGAAGACAACAGGTGCCTGTTGAGAGAAAGAGAATATACCCCAAGGTAAACAGCATGTAGCAGATCTTGGAGAGCACTGGGCTGTGTGGGGCAATCACATCATTCCCCAAGACTCAAACATTTTGGGGAATGGTGTGAGATTACCTTTTTGAGTAACAACAATGGTACTAGGGATGAACTTTCTTGAAACTCAGCCATTCAGATCTAGCCTCAGTGTTGCCACCCTGGCTTCTACTTCAGAGTGGCCTGGATGGTGTGTGTGTGTCTGTGGGGGGGATAGAGAATTGTTTCACTTTTGGTGTGTGTGTGTATGTATGTGTGTGTGTAAGAGAAAGATGCCCATAGAATTGAGTTAGACCTTATTCTGAATTCTTGACACCCAAAAAGTTTGCCATCATTGCACTTGGTGTATCTCCCTCTAATGCTTCTTTCTCTATGTTAGCAAAGAAGTAAAGAATGCTAAGCTCCGTAGGAGGCAAGGACTCTGCATGCATCCTGTTCTCTTTGTTTTCTGGCTCACCATCTGTCTGGCCCAGCAATAAATGAAGGTAAAGCAGAGCCTTATATATTTGCATTAGATGAAAGGCAGGTACAATTGCTAGTCTTGCACACTGAATAAAAAGAATCCAGGGAACCGAGCTAGAGATATATAGAATATCTAACACATAAGTATCATATGTACCCCTTAACATCTTTCCATTTAGTTCTCATCAGTGTTCTCAATTATGATCATTCCTTGTAATGCATCCATCAAAAAAAGAAGTAATGACAGTGGTTAGCCAGTTAGGCAAATATTAATTGGAGTTAAATGAATCATTCATTAGTGGCTTGAAGTTGAGTTGTTGTTTTTTCTATGAATAGGCAGCTGTGTAAATAATGTAAGAACTAAAGTTTTATACCAGATTTTACTGCACTAGGCTCATCAAGTGGCATCACCTTATAAATGCAAAAGTAGCAGCTTTCCCATATCAAATTTTGGCTGCCCAAGTAGACCTCTAATTAAAACGGTTGATTTGTATGAAGCTTGTGTCATGAAGATCCTGATTACAATGATAGCTTATTTTCACCTCTCTTATTTTGAAATATATTCTCTAATTTACATTTTATTCCATTATCCTAATAATGTGATCTTCAAATATATATATATATATATATATATATATATATTTAATTCCCACAACAGATTCTACTAATAATACATAATTGCTGACTCAGCAGCCAAAAGGTAGTACAGCGTGTAATTACTATGGTTTCTCTTCTGTTCACTTTTGGGGCAAATATTTGCTTTATAGGCACATAAAATGACTCATACAGCTACAAGGTAGACCTCTAAATTCTCAGTGTAACCTGCATATAATTCCAGTTCTCAGCATAAATGTAAATGTTGAATAGACAGAAACGTTGTATACATAAATTAGTCAGCTCTATTTAGGGAGACCTACATAGGTTACACCTTGAGATGAATTCAAATGATCTTTTATCATTAATTGCTAGATCTAATTAGTGCTCAGAAAAATTATATTTCCTACATAATTCAACAGGCTGGAATTTCCTCTCTGAATGTAATCTTTTGTTTTCTTCTGAAACTGAAATGTGAAGCATTGGTGCAGAAGTTTAAATTTTATCTCATTCCTCCTTATCCTTTTTCCCTTTTGGGTTGTTTTAGCTTTTGGATTATAATTCTAATCAGAATTCAGGATGTATCCTCTGTTTTCATTGAGTCAGAGTGAGAATAGATTCAGTTCTTCTGCAAAGGAGAAATTATCAGCGCTTCCTTCATAAATGATTCAAGCTACTTATCACATGGCAGCCTTGTGTATCATTATTTCCCCCCTCTGGAATACTACCTTTATCCACAAGTGAAAATGGTTATTTCTTTGCAAAAGGAAATTGGTGGACAGGGAACCTAAAAGATCATTTAGACCAGTGTTTTTCAAAGTTGGTAACTTTAAGAATGGGGATTTCTACTCACAGAATGTTGGCTGTATTTTTTTTTTAAGTTGCCAAGTTTGAAAAACACGACTTTAGGTCAGGAAACAAACTCATGGTCCATGGATGAGGCATCTTCCTGCATCTGGGGTTTTCAGTATACATCCAAATTCCTTTATTCAGTTCTCTCTCAAATTTCAGCAAAACTTGACAAATCATCTCACTGCTTTAGTTTATATATTTTTTATAACAACTGATTTGTAAACAGCCTCTAAATATCTGCTACAGTTTAAAAAAATATTGAAAGATGTTAATTACACACTTAGGGATAGATTTAATATTCACAAGATAGTAATTGCATTTACATTTTGGAAATCTCTTAAATGGTACATTTTCCTTCTTTTTAAACATCGGATTTGAGGACATTTGACCAGTCACTGCCAGAGGACCCTGGTTTATGCATTTGTTGATTTAATTTATTAAATGTTAATTAGATTCAAATACTCTAATCAAAATGATTGGGGGAAGATAAATATGAGCAGCAAAGTAAATTGAATTAAAGGGAATAAATAACAACATGAGCAAGTCTTTTAGTAGCAAAGCAAAGTAATGGAAAGAATCCACCTTTGAACATATTTTTGATCATGGTTCAGGGTTCATCAAGAATAATTTGTATATACAGATTGAAAGAGGGATTGTAGTTAAATAAAGAAAAAAAGTTGCCCATTTAGCGTTAATTGAAGCCCATACAGAACCAAAATAGTAATGGGTTATTTCTATTGAATACAGAATAGTGTATAGCATAGCAAAAAAATAAGCACTGGAAAAATAAAGAGGTTAATAGATGATGAATTGACTTTACTTTTCTGTTGGTGTCCTTTGCTAACTCTTATCACTCCGTTTTCTGCGACTCAAGGAAAGTTGGCACATTGCAACTCTAGCAAAGCTTGCTTTTCCTGAACAAATTCATAAAAATGATTGTTGAGTTGCCCTTTTGAGATAGTATAGCTCTGCTATCACTGATTTATTTATTTATTTATTTATTTTGGAGGGGGGGAAACAAATTATTTTGGGTTTGATGGGATACAAGGCTTAGCAATGCAGACTATCAAAGCTTGTTGTCTTCTTAGTACAACAAGAACGATGGTTGCTTTGCCTCTTTGCTACCATTGGATTTTCTGGAATTGTAGAGAGGTTGGTGTAGCAGATTAATGAGCTTGAATCCTCCTGGGAGAGTTACCTCACAACCAGGACCTGATAGTCTCAGAGCTCTAGCCTGCTAGCTTTATGCCATATTAATTAATTAGCAAAGGCAGCAGAGGCAGCTTGACACAATAAGATTCAATGCCATTGGGAAACACAGTCTTAGAAAGAAAGGGATGTTTATAGCCTAATCATTACTCTGGTTTTACAAACAATATGTGTTTGACCTACACTTGTTATTAACTTGGTACCCTTTCTTCAGTTGTCAAGAAACATAAATCTGCCCCAGTGACACAAATTTTAACAATTTAAATAAGATTTGAACCAAAAGTACATCATATGAAAAATAGTCTTGAAGTGAGTCAGGGCTGAGTGTTGACTTGAAGTCCGATTTAGAATTATACTGGTACCTTTAGCACAAGAAATCAGAAAGTTGATGCTTGTGACTGGTTACATAGCTGAGGAAGCTGATTAGATCCAAAACAGTGTGATTCTTGCCATCTGAAAGGCACTCTGATAAAGAACGTATTTAATAAAGCAGTACATGGATTGCTTGCTGCTTGTATCAGTATCAGAGCCCATCATACCAGTCAATCTGCAAAGTGAAGCTGCAACACTTTTTTTTTAACCTATAACAATCCCCAAAGCAGCAATAAAGCCAATGAATATGAGAACCAACAGCATTTTCATTTGCTGATTCGAAGCAGGACCACATTTAGGTTTAGAAAATTGCATTGATAAAAATTAGGATTTTATTTTATTTTTATTTTTTACTTTCCTCTTGGTTTGAGTTTAGGGATGGGAAATAAATTAATTTGCCTTTGTCTTTGCAGACTTACTAATTTCATACATTTGAATAAATACATTTTAAAATTATCCTTAAAGTGCCTTTCGTGTTTCAGTTTTTTCAGCAAAATATATGAGTAAGTATAATGCATTATTTAAGAAGGGATTGCATTAAATATGTAGAGGAAACAGAATTGTGTAGAACAGTTGAAATGTAAACCAAATATTCACAAGTTTTTGCATTATTTTAAAATCTGAAACAGATATGGAAATGGGGCAATTAATTAAGTTTTAATTAAAAATGAAAATTTAAAACAAATTCAAATTGGCAAGTTCATCTCTTAAGATTTTGAATGAGAAAATATTGTTGAAGGTTTATTAAATATGGATAGTGTTCTTTCAGAGTATATTTAAATAATGATTGGAGATAAAAAGTCTGGGGTGATATCAAATCTGTATACAAATGGTTGTCATTTCTCTCTCAAAAAAAAAATTGCTATATATATAATTTATTTTGCTATATGTATGACTTTAGAAACATCCCACTTCCTTAGACTATGTCAAAAGACCAGTTGGAATAATTATTTGATCTAATATTTTTTTTTAGAAAAGATGTCCTTCTGTATTCCAAGCATTGGCCAATAAGTGAAGAATTCATTAGATTGGAAAACAGATGGGACAAGATTTTTTCTTCCAAACAAGGTACTCAGTGGAATCTGATACATTTAATGTGAGAATCTCAACTATTATGGTGAGTGGCCTGGGAAGTTACATTATTCAGAGCTGACACCACTGAATAAAGCTGTCTGAATTTCACTAATTCCCAAATTGGCATTTGATCAACAGTTGAGCAGACCACTTGCAAGATATTCAAGATATAGCTTATAGGCCTATTAATTGCAGGCAATTTTAATAATCCCTTTAATCATATTGCTTTTATTGGTTTCATGTAGATGTATAACAAAAGGAAAGAGATAGTTGAGCCCTGTGCACCCCCCCCACCCCGAAGTAAAGCATTACAGGCATGACCTCTCGTTTTTTCCATCTCCTTTTGGATATAGAGGGGAATTGTAATTAGACTTTCAAGATTCTGTTATTTTTATAGCTACTTTCAACAAGAGAACTCTTAGCATGTGCCTACCACATTCCAATGGAGTTGATTCTTGGTCTGGGCTGGTGGGGTTGATGTTGCATGGAATACCTAGACAAAAAATATTGAAATTTCCCTCTTCCCAAGAAATCAAACAAGGTCTAAGCAATATGGAAAAGAACTGCAAGTATTTCAGTTAAAGTATATTCGTAAACATTAGAAATACCTTGAAGGAAAGTTTCTTTGTTAGCATCAAAAAAAATCCATCATAGACACAACACCAAATATAAAAAGTGATTAGCATTATGCTATATATTGGAATAATGCCATTTCAGACACCAAGAGAATCACCCCTTTGTTCTATGAAGAAAATGCATATTTCTTTTCCCAAAAACATGTGGAGAGATTTAGTGAGCTAGCAGTGGGATTTTAAAAAGACGCATATGCTTCTATTTAAAATGAATTGTAGAAACACCTAAAGATAATACGTCTCTCTGAGATGAGTCATGACACTAATTTAAGGTGGTTTAAAATGAAAACAAACAAAACTTCTACTCATTTCAATATCTGGAATATGAAAAGCATATTTAGTGATGAATTTTGGTAGCAAGCTTTTGACTCAATAAATGATCCTTTGTTCCAGTGGTGTAAAGGGTATTTTCAAATATATCTGCTAGGGAATCAATATTCCAAACTCAGGTTTTCAACATAAATCAGTAATTCTATAAAACACAATAACCCTTTGCTGAAACCAATGGATTGCATTTCAGATATAAAATGTCCTGTATTTATGCTTCAATCGGAAGAACTAAAATGTTTGTAGGAAAATAACATAAGGGAATTCTGGGAATTGGTGAACACTTTCTTTTCCCCATTAATAGAAAAATGTTTCTATGAGAGATTTTTAAAATGCTCCTAATTGTTCACTTGAACATCTTTGGTTTAAAACTGATGTTAGGGGTTTTTTGTAGGCCATATTCATATTGATATATATACCCATATATACATACACATTTTCCTAATCTAATTTATTCAGTCAAATCTTGGGAAGAAAATGCCAGTTAAATTCCTTATTCCACTCAAGGATATCATTAGCCACTTACAGTACTTCTACTAAGTACGATATGATTAATGTTGGAAAAGTTCCATTAGATACATGTGTCATATTCTTTGAAGGAAAAATACTCGTATGGGCACATGTGTCCTTACTCATGCACTAACCTTTTATAGATGGAATATACGCCTGGAGAATCAATGGACAAGAGTTTTGGCAACACAGAACTTTCCCAGACAGAGGTCCGGATTAAGAGACCCTGCAGTCTGAGCTGGATGGGGGAATGGAAAAAAGATTCAGAGTAGCCATATCCCAGAGTTTCTCAGGACAGAAGTAACTTGGAGGATTATGGCTTTAGTCTGGAAAGATTTTGTCTGTAAGGTATAAGCAAATAAGCATTAGATAGGATTTTGCTATGTTTTGCATGGACCTGATACCTCCTCATTCTCATTACCAGATACACACAGTCATGGATAATTACTACAAAAGTCACAGACAACCCCTAGCTACCCTGACCATGATTGCTGAGAAGTGACAGTATAGTTTTGTAAATTGAAAAATAGAATAAAAGACTATAGCCTAAGCTATAAAGTGGTACACCATGGTTAAAAACCAAACTGTCCCCCCCCAAAAGTTTCATGTCTGCACGAGTGTTGTCATTCCATCTGTTTTACAATTCTCAACTCAGCAAAAATTTTAGTATGTCTCTTGTCCCCAAAGGTTGCCAATTTCAAAAATCTTCAAAAAATATATATCTATAATTAAGCATCTCGAGAAAGGACTTTATATAATTATTCATATAGACAAACTCATCATTTATCCAGCTAAATATTCATAGGATGACTTTTCACTTCTTTTTGTAATATCAAGATTCCTATTCCTCCTTTCAATACTTGCAAACTGTTTTTTTGACTAACCATACAAATAAAAGTTACAATATTTTCAGTATTCATTCTTGTATCTCTTTTTAGAGTGTTTAATGAAATTTCTAACAAATCTTCCATTCACCCATAACTAAACAACACTTAATTCTTTCTGGTTGCTCTTGCATAATACAATAAATTGGTTGAGTAGTTTGTGGCTAGTCACAGTAGCTAGCATCATTAATTACTGATTCATTGTGTTATGTGAATCCAGGCAATTCAATTAATTCAACACCATTGTAAAATATGCTATCACTTCCTATACCAGGTAAAGCTAGTATTGATTGATATAATCATCTATTCTACAAAATAATTCTCCTGTACATTAAACTAGGACTTGTGAAATACTTAATTTGGAATTCTCCTATGGAAAAAATTGTTGTTTGAGAAAAGAGAAAATTGTATATTCTTATTACTACGCAGCTGAAAAAGATTTTACAAAAGAAAAATGCATAGTACAGGTTTACAACTCAGATTAAGTGAGAAGGAATAGGTATTAAAATCATGAGATTGTTAAGAATCTGCCCTCCCTTACAAAAGGATATAAGTTTGCAGATTTTCTAAAAACTGGGAGAATAACAGAGTTGGAATGGACTTTGGGGGGGTCTTCTGGTCTGACCAACTGCTGAGGCAGAAAACTCTGCATCATTTCAGACAAATGGTTGTCCAATCTCTTCTTAAAAACTTCCAATGTTGGAGCATTCACAATTTCTGGAGGCAAGTTGTTCCACTGATTAATTGTTCTGTCAGGAAATTTCTCCATAGTTCTAGGTTGCTTCTCTTCCTGATTAATTTGCTTCTTGTGCTGCCTTCAGATGCTTTGAAAAATAAATTGATTCCATCTTCTTTGTGGCAACCCCTTAAATATTGGAATACTGCTATCATGTCACCTCTAGTCTTTCTGTTTATTAAACTAGACATACCCAATTCCAGCAACTGTTCTTTATATGTTTTAGCCTCCTATCCCCTAATCATCTATATTGCTCTTCTCTGCACTCTTTCTAGAGTCTCCACATCTTTTTTACATTATGGTGACCAGAGCTGGATGCCATATTCTAAGTGTGGTTTTACCAAGGCATTATAAAATGGTATTAACACTTTACATGATCTTGATTCTGTCCCTGCGTTAATGCAGCCTAGGACTGTGTTGGCTTTTTTGGCCACTGCAGCACACCAGTGGATCATATTTTAGTGATTGTCCATTAAGACTACAATTCTTTGTCCATTAAGATTGTCCATTAAGACTACAGTCCCTCTCACAGTTGCTATTATTGAACCAGGTACTTTTTTCGCCACTGAATTTCATTTTGTTAGATAGCACCCAATGTTCAAGTCTGTCAAGATCCTTCTGTATCTTAAGCCTATCTTCTGGAGTGTTGGCTATTCCTGTCAGCTTGGTGTTGCCTGCAAATTTGATGAGTTCCCCATCTATCCTCCCATCCAAATCATTGATGAAGATATTGAAAAGTACTAGGGCTGAGACAGAGCCTTGGGGTACCCCACTGCATACTTCCCTCCATGTAGAGGCAGTTCCATTGAGGACTACATGTTGAGTGCAGTTGGTCAGCCATTTACAAATCCATCTGGTGGTGATGCTGATCTAACCCACATTTTTTTATTTTATCAAGTAGTAGGTTATGGTCTACTTTATCAAATGCCTTACTGAAGTCCAAGTAAATTATATCCACAGCATTTCTCTTGTCCACCAATTTTGTCACTTTGTCAAAGAATGCAATAAGATTTGTCTGGCATGATCTATTTTTGACAAACCCATGTTGGCTTTTGTTTATGGCCTTGCATCTAGGTGTTTACAGATTCGTTGCTTGATTATCTTTTTCAGAATCTTCCCAGGTATTGATATCAGGCTGATAAGTCTGTAGTTTCCTGGAGAATGTGAGCCATTTCCAACTCCACAAGAACTGAGTTCCATAACTCAGGAGCAATGCAGCAGAAGACCCACCTGCACAGCTCAGATAGATCTAACCACACAGATATTTTCAAGAGGGCCTTCCTCAAAGATCTTAAGAGCCATTCAGTTCATTAAAGTATATTTTGAATAGACAAAGCTTTAGTCATGTTGATTTATTACATTAATTTTCTATACCTTGGTAACATCTAATGAATCCCAGCAATATGAAATCTAGATACACAGGTATGATCCAATCTATTACAATCAATGAAAAGGTGACTATAGGCTTACAAAGTCTGGTAGACAAGATACTTAAATTATGTGAAATGCTGTGCATAATTAATAATAGTACTATGCAGATACAATTTTAGTTTTATTCTGCAAAATTTATGTTTATGTTTTTATATATGCACATCAAATTTTGTGCTTTTTATTTTCATCTCTTTTTACTGCATTTACATATAAGCAGATAAATGTAAGCAAATCCTCATGAAATAACTTTCTCTTCCTCCTCCTCCTCCTGATGTGTGAACAAAATGAGCTACTGTACCTTGGGTGAAAAAAAAAGACACTTAATGTTGACTTTTCAGTCTGCATTTTACTTAGGAAGAGACAAAAACATAATTAACATGTTTTTGAAATGTGAGAAATCCTGAATGCAAATGCAGGAATTCAGCTGCTTCTATATTTTCTTCCAGAAATATAGAAATAGCTGTTCCAACTCCAAGCAAATTCAGGAACAGAAAGCACAGGTAAGCTCTAGTTAGGTATACCTATTGTCTTCCCTCATGCTCTCAAAACTATATATGGTGAAATGAATGAATAGATAATCCATAGAAAAATAAGGAAATAAACATTGTTCTGAGTGCCAGAATCACACTGCAATTCCTATCCATAGGCAGCAAAATTTAAGGTAATTTAAGGAGAAATAAATGAAACAATTCTGCTATGTTTTCAACATATAAAATTTTCTGGGGTTCCAGCTGTCAAAAAAGAGCCATATTTGTGGGCCTAATTGTACAACTGAAATTAATAAATTCTACCAAATTGTCTACTTGATGTATCACCCTTCCCTTTGTATCCTGGTCTGTTCTTTCATTTCTTCCTTGCTTGCCGCAGATGGTTTTTAGATTTCTATTAAAAAGAAAAAAAGAAAACCCACCCAGAAATGTTTCAGATCAGCAGTGAAAATTGGAGGTATTATACTTTGAGGGTAGCAGTATTGTGTATTAGAAGATATCATAAATTCACAGGCTAAAGGAAAAGCTTGTTATTGATAGATATATGTCTAAGGATAAAAATAAAGAAGAGATATATGCTACAGCATATGCAGCATTAATGCTCTGATTCAGGTTTTAGTGAGGTGCGTCATTTTAACTAATGTAAAATATTTTTATGCTTCCTCATGTTATCCAAGTGTATTGGAACGCCAAGAATTCCTTAGTCTGCTTAACTAAAGAACCATGTAGCTCATCTGGTCATAAACAGATTGAACAAGGTTACTGTAATCTATAAACATCTGAAGCAAATCTATACTATCTTCAATACCCCACCAATGTTTTTCACTTAGTTTTACCACTGAACTCTAATGCACAGGGTTTTCAAGTCATGCTCAGCCTTACTAGGCATTAAGAAGTCAAGGTACAATCGCCACCTCGAATTTCACTCTTCATTTCATCCTCATATCCTTTTTTTTTCCAATAAGTTTTTTTAATTTTCCAAAACAATTCTTTCATTACACGGTGTGTCATACTGGATACAAACATTTAACAAATTCAATAAAAAATATCATTCTATTCTTCTATTATTATTTTCTAATCCATCATAT
>JANHFL010007797.1:6243-20306 GCA_032468155.1 Oxyrhabdium leporinum
GCTCAACAAGCCCTGTCTCAATCCCATCCCGCGGGACCACCATCCCGGAGTCTAAGTCGTCTCGGATCCGAGCGATTATCAAGGATAAGTCTTCATAGGAGATGAACATTTTGCAATTTTAGCAAGCAGGAACTCTAGACAGTGCTTTCCAAACTGTTTTCTTTATTACTCAAAACAGCTTATCAGAAAGTCCTTATTTAAATGCCCCTGTTGTGATTGGGCCGTTACCCCTCCCCCAAAACCCCACCACTTTTATCCAATTTTGGGTAATTTGCCCAGGTTATAAGCGCTATATGCTTAGAGCTCAAAGCATTGTTAGAGACCCCACACACCAACTTCACGGTCTCTGTTTCTGTTGCTCCCCCCGGGACGAGGTTTTGAAGTATTTTTAGCAGGACTACCAGATTTTCTAACAGCTTTGTTCCCTATGCCATCTGTCTGGTAAACTTGTTTCTCTCATGATATACATGTATACATCTGGACTAGACTGTATTGTTTATCGGTGTCATATAATATATGTGGGTATATGCATAATTTTGTATGTATATATGTATGTATGTATGTATTTAATCATGTTTATGTAGTGTATGTTGGAGGTGGTGACCGTTTGACAGCTGTATGTAATAAAATTTCATTTTAATGTACGCCGATTAGTTACATTCAAAGTGACAATAAAGTTATTCTATTCTATTCTAGTCTATTCTAGTCTATTCTAGTCTAGTCTAGTCTAGTCTAGTCTAGTCCAGTCCAGTCCAGTCCATTCCATTCCATTCTATTTGGAAGCACTACACTAGTGAATGGATTATGAAATATAGAAAACTTGCAGAGGATCCAAAAATGTAACGGACATTTCTAGGAATCGTTATTCAGGCACAGTCAACCTCCAATTTTGAGACTTTGAGAATTATATTTATTATTTGCTTTTATCCAACTTCTTGGAAGAACTATGGATAACTTCAAACTATAGGCTGGGCTATCAGTTCTATAGCAGTTTGAAAATTGCACTTGGATTTTTGGCATATAATTCAGTGCTATTTCATCTCATTGTAGTCATATTATAAAAAAAAATTCTGGCACATACATAATGCATGATTACATTTTTAGTGAATATAAGCATATGAACATTTTAATAATAATATTAATTTTATTGTTAATATATTGTTTCTGATGTTAATGCAATCTTGAATGACAACTTCTGAATCATGGCCAGATTTTTTGGGAAATGTTAATAAAATTTTCAAGCTGAAATTAATCTTTCTAGAGGCTCAGCACTGGTTTCTTATTTTTGTTTATTTATTTAAGAAAATGTATATGCCTGCCCAACTCAGCCTGACTCCAATTGGCTTACAAGGATAAAGCCCCAATACAAAAAGCAATAACACCCCACCGCCCGGTGACAACAATCAGACAAGTCATTTGATGGGTTCCATATCACTGTGGATCCCATTGCCAGAACCATGATTTCAAGGCCTTGTGAAAGAGTGTTAAAGTGGGGCCAATCTTATCTCTGCAGGGATGATATTCCACAGGGAGGGAGTCACCATAGACAAGGCCCTCCTTCTTGGTCCCACTAGATCAGGGGTGTCAAACTCACTTTGTCACGGCAGTGTCACGTGACATATTGGGACTTTTTTCCCCTTTGCTAAATCAGGCGTGGGCTTGACCAGTGGTGATGCATTTGGCCCAGAAATTTGACAGCCCTGCACTACATGGATCGCCTTAGAAGAAGAGGGGAGCCATAGCATACCCTGCCTCCCCACTCTGGTAGGACACGTAAATATAGCAATAGCACTTAGACTTATATTACTGCTTCATAATCTTTATAGCCCTATCTAAGTGGTTTATAGAGTCAGCATAATGCCCCCAACAACCTGGGTCCTCATTTTACAGATCTCAGAAGGGTGGAAGGTTGAGTCAACCTTGAGCCAGTCAGGATCAAACCACTAGCAGTCAGCAGAATTAACCTGCAATACTGCAATCTAACCACTGTGCCATTACGGGCTCTTACGACTGGATATGACTGGGGAAAGACAGTCCTTCAAACAACTTGGTCCCAAGCCATATGAGACTTTGAGACCAGCACCTTGAATTGGTCCCAGAAGCAAACCTGCAGCTAATGTAGCCCCTGCAGGAGATATGATAGACAAATCAAGGGTTGCTCAAAACCTTGAGGACTGTTGCATTTCAATTGAAGCTCCCAGATACTTTTCAAGGGCAGCCCCATCTACACTGCATTGCATTAGTCAAGGTGGGAAATAACTACAGCATGGATAATTGTGAGCAGAGACTTTTGGTACAGAAAAAGTTGTATCTGATGCATAACCCTCAGTTGTGCAAAGGTTTTTGCAAAGCACATAACAACTGGTGAAGAAGATTCTTCTCAGGAGATCAATGCAGGTAGTCTTCAACTTTCAACAGTTCATTTAGTGACCGTTCAAAGTTACAACGGCACTGGGCAAAGACCATTTTTCACATAAAGCTGCAGCATCCCCATGGTCATTCAATCCAGATTCAGACATTTGGCAACAAACTCATATTTACGACTGTTGCAGTGTCCCAATATCATGTAATCACTTTTGCAACTTCTGACAAGCAAAGTCAACGGGAAAGCCAGATTCACTTAACATTTAATTCAGGGGTGTCAAACTCAATTTCATTGAGGGCCACATCAGGGCTGTGGTTGACTTTGGGTGGCCGAGTGGGCATGGCCGACTGGGTAGGCGTGGTCAGCTTGACGCCACTCCCCAAACTGCTGGCATGTTTCCTCTTTGCACTGGGTAGACCGTGCCGAAGCCACGCTGGCCTGATGTTACCTCTTCACATTGGGTAGACTGGGCCAAAGCCATGCTGGCCCGATGTTTCATCTTCGCACTGGGTAGATCGGGGTGAGGCCACGCTGGCCCGTTGTTTCCTCTTCACATTGGGTAGACTGGGCCAAAGCCACGCTGGCCCGATGTTTCCTCTTCGCACTGGGTAGATCTGGCCAAGGCCACGCTGGCCCCATGTTTCTTCACATTGGGTAGACTGAGCCAAAGCCATGCTGGCCCGATGTTTCCTCTTCACACTGGGTGGATCGGGCAGAGGCCATGCTGGCCCAATGTTTCCTCTTTGCACCAGATAGACCAGGCCAAAGCCACACTGGCCTGCTGTTTCCTCTTCACATTGGGTAGACTGGGCCGAAGCCATGCTGGCCCACTGTTTCCTCTTTGTACTGGGTAGACCGGGGCAAAGCCACACTGGCCCGATGTTTCCTCTTCACATTGGGTAGATCGGGGTGAGGCCACACTGGCCCGATGTTTCTTCTTCACATTGGGTAGACTGGGACGAAGCCACGCTGGCCCACTGTTTCCTCTTTGCACTGGGTAGACCGGGCTGAGGCCACGCTGGCCCAATGTTTCTTCACATTGGTTAGACCGGGCCAAAGCCACGCTGGCCCCATGTTTCCTCTTCACATTGGGTAGAACTTACATTTTCCAGGACG
This sequence comes from Oxyrhabdium leporinum, assembly GCA_032468155.1. NCBI lineage: Eukaryota > Metazoa > Chordata > Lepidosauria > Squamata > Cyclocoridae > Oxyrhabdium > Oxyrhabdium leporinum. The sequence goes on from JANHFL010007797.1 coordinate 9,725, forward strand.
GCCCTGTGGGCTGGATCTGACCACATCACAGGCCAGATTCGGCCCTTGGACCTTATGTTTGACACCTCTGGTTTAATTTAACAACTGCAGTGATTCACTTAACAATTGTGGCAAGAAAGGTCATAAAATGGGGCAAAATTCATTTAACAAATGTTTCACTTTGCAACAGAAATTTTGGGTTCAATTGTGGTTATAAGCTGAGGACTACCTCTTCATTAGGAAATGAAGGAGTCAAGCGTGGAACTGCATTTTTAAAAAGGCAACTTCTTCCTAATTAAACATATGTGGGATTTTTCTGTCAGTGGATCCAAAATTAGGATTCTGATGGCTTACACTGAAAAATGCAACAGTCTGCATGGTTTTGTACAACCCTAGATTTGTGTGCTTACAATCTTGCAACACTTCCAAAGATTCCCGTAATTACTTTCATCTTAGCCACTCTTCTTATTCATTCTCAGGCCCTTCTACTTTTTTCAGTTTTCCCAGAGGTAGTTGTGGGTTCTGGGCTGGCCTGCCGGTCATTCATATCATACGTCAAAGATATGTGTCTTTTATTATTATCCTTCACCTTGAATAGCATTGGTGACATGACTTGATTTGCCCACAATACTACATTTAATTAGTGGTGTTAGCTACGGCAATCATGTGTTTCTGCTAATGACCACTGATGTAATATTACAAATAATGGATGCACAGAATTAAATGACAGCGTGAGAGAAATAAAATCAAGAACTATTAGGGCAAAAGAAGATCTTTATGACATTCATTAAAAGTTATGCAAGAATATATAGTTTAGGTTTTATGATAATCAGGAACAATTTCTGCATTGTAAAATTTAAGCCTTCTTTTGGGAGGTGAGTCTAAGCCATCAATTACATAGAGCTCAGAACCTAACAATGTAAACAGCTTTATAGAATGCAAGCAACTAATGTGTAGTTTTGATTTAAGACTCCTCAAATATCCATTAATCAAGAAGAAAACATCCTATGTTATAATAAACTTGGAAATGCAAAGCAAGCATCTCTTTATGTAATACCTCTGGCACTGGATTCTGGCTGTTGGCTGAGATGGGACAGAATCCTGCAGATATGCACGACGCTATGATACACTGGTTTCAATATAATTTACAAATATTGGCTCATGCAGTATTTAGTCAGTGCTGGCAGATGCCATGTGAAAACTGTATCAACAAATTCATTTCAAAGAGTTAATCTCTGCCGTACTACAGATCGGAACAAGTAAAAACTGTTTGGAAACCAGCCTGGTGAAGTGTCAGAATGCAAAATTTGATAAAAATAGGAGTGCAGCCAGAGAAGTTCCATTGAAAGCCTGGACATAAGTGCCACCCCTCCCAACCCCCAATTCTCTGCAAAAGAGGACATTAAGAGTGGCCAGATGTTCTCTCCAGTGCCACTGTAGCTCTTTCAGTGAAATGCTAGCCATCTGGTATGTCAAGACAAAATGGACAGATGAATAATTCCCCATATGAGCCTCCTGCATTTTAAAATTCTGTTTGCAAAGGTATGAAAATGTTTGTTAGTGGCATGTAGAAGGGAGAGCAACAGAACAGAGAATGATCTGTGTGAAATTTTGCAGTTCACCAATCTAACAAGGGGAGGGATTTCTTCTCCTCTGTTTTCATGCTCTATTGTTTTATCTGCTCTGGAGTACTGGGCACCCCTTCATACAAATATTGGATAAAATCACTGCTGATGAAAAAGGAGATAAAAGTCTTATTGAACAAGCAGAAAACCACCTTCTCCCCCCCCCCCATTTCTGCAGCAATCTGTAAAACCAATCTCTCAGATGAAAGACCTCACAAGCAAATAAAGAATTACGGTTTTAGATTTAAGGTAGGAAAGTTTTCTCTTTCCAATGTAGCCATAACATTCTGAAAGACAGTTTTCCTGCAATCATTTCATAAGAGAACTTCCTGGCTTAGCCGTCTTTACTCTTCAATACATGTGCAAAGTTCAGGTGGGTGGTTTGGAAATATGAGTATTTTCTATGGAAGGTCGATCTCTCTCAAATATAACAAATATGTTGCATTTTTCACTGTTTCCCCCAAGAAAAAGTGAAATCGAATTTAGAAAAGTCTCACATTTATAACAAACAGTTGCTTACAACATTTTTAAATTCAGTTATGATCTGAGCAATAGCATTGTGTGTAATATAGAGGTAGTCATTGGCTAACAACCATTCATTCAGCAATTGTTCAGTTACAACAGCGTTGAAAAGTGACTTATGGCTATAAGTGAGCAGAAATATTAAGGAAGTGCAAAGCTGCTGAGTAGTAGGCAGCAAATTATTTTTATCTCAAGCTCTTACACATAAGTTCTGCATTTTATGATAATTAGAAAGGCAAGAAGAGATTCTATTATGTTTATTATTTCTGTGTACTCTTTTGAGCATATCTGAAAAGCATCAGATTTGCACTTACAACTGACGCAGCATCCCCGTGGTCATGAGTTATGAGATCACTATTTGCGATCCTCTCAGCCAGCTTCTGACAAACAAAGTCAATGGGAGCAGCCAAATTTGCTTAATGACCATATGATTCATTTAACAACTGCAGTGATGCTTAACAACCATGGCAAAAGAATTTGTAAATTGGGTGTGAGCCACTAAACAACCATTTTGCTTAGGAACACAAATTCCCATCCCAGTTGTGGCTGGAAGTCAAGGACTAGCCTTATACGCATATTAAAACTATATTTCAGAGACATTGGCTTAATATATTCCTTTATATATTAGTATTTTAAGGGCAGTTAAAGTGTCCAAAATATATAAAAGTAATTACAGATATTATTTTCCTCTGAAATTGAAACTATGGAGAATTTGGAGAGAAGTCTTGTCTCATGCTTATTTTTCCACCATTCTCTCTTTTTCCCACCATAGATAGAAGTCAGTAAACAAAATCTGGTATTGATTGTATGTGGAATTAAATTGACTCTGCACTGAACACTCTTTAGGATATATCTCACAAGTGAAAGATAATGTATGTTTTTTAAGTAAAAACATATACTTCATTCTTTTGAGAAGACCAAGACAGTATGAGACAGTAGAGGTATTCATTCCTGAAGAAAAGTTTGCTTTCTACCTGGACAAATTTTATGTTCTATCAGCAATACTATCTTCATTTTAATTGTTCTATATATCTGAAAAAAGCAACTGAAAAGTTGATAAAAACAGACAATAAAATTATCATCATGAAATAAAAGTAATGAAAGAAGAGCAAACAAAACAGTATTTAAATATTTTGAATACATATAACTTTCTTTAAATGATAAAAAAAGTCTAAATCACGTATCTTAAAACAGGCAGAAAGCAGTGTTCTCTTCAGCAAAGTTTTTCTAAAATGTTGGCATTATGATGAGAAGTCCTCAGTTCTTGTTTTCATCTGTCTAAGCAATGAAATCTTTAGACAAGGAGCAAAAACTTTTCAGTTGATCTTATCATATACTACTTCCCTCTACATCTCGAAAGGTTAATATGAGAGAAAATATTTCTTGACATTAATTTGTTAATATTGGTACTGTGATTTCATCTCTGCAGAATGAAATCTATTGTTTGGTCAGGACATATATGGAAGGCCTATTCAGAGTCCCACCTTCTCAAGAGAGTCACGTGATATGGACCAGATGGCAGGTCTTCTTGGTGGAATTTATTTATTAAACAAATTTGTTTGGCCACCCAACTCATGCACAAGTGGGCTTACAACCTTAAAAATCCACAACATAAAAACCATGAAATCCTATCCCAATCTATCCCAAGCAACACCATCAAATTATTTATTTATTAAACATATTCATATGGAATAATCTCCCTTCTTGGTCCACATGGTTCCTATCCTCATTTTGAAAATAAACTAAAATTGATAGCATACCAATCAGAATCTGTTCTACTCGATTATGAGGCACCATCTGATGGCTTATAATTTATAAAATTATCTGGGGGTTTTTTTCTTCTCTTTTGGCAATAATCTAAATTTCTGGATATTAACCTTGTTTATACTGTTAGTTTTGCAAAACGGGGTCAATGATAAATACAATAATAAAGAAATAAAAATAAATTCTAAAAATAAAGAGGTAGCCAGTCATGCTTGAAGGTGACCTGAGTTAAAGTCTGTAATTACTGGAGATAAGTATAATTCTATAATTGCTAGTAGATAAATTTTCAACTATTTGTAAACTGATCTAATTTTTAAAAGCAACTTGCAAAGGAAGAAACACAATAACCTAGCGTGATAGTAACATGTTTATGAAAAGAGGCTGATGTTAGACTAGACCTACGTTGAGATCTACTTTTCCTGATTTCTAAACATTCAGAATGTCCCTGCCTGGTAGAACTCCTTCAACAGCTGTTTGAGCAACAGGCAGCCATGCATGATATGGCAAGCATTCAACCATCTGTTATCTCAAGACCTGCTAGGTTCTATACCTGAGCCATTCTTCATCAGAACAAACCTCTTAAGTGTAGCGACAGCCATAATAAGCCAATTCTTACTCTTGTTTATTTCCTTAGGAAAATCCTTGTGAACTCCAGAATAAATTCCAAATACAGCACAGCATGTTAGTTCATACTGTAGTCCAACGATTGCATAATACAATTACTTCATACAGTAATCATACCCTGGCCAAAGTCCTTGTATCCTAAGCATGCATTTGTCCTTGTCAGCCACAATGTTCCATTGGTAATCTCTACCTTATGACAGAAGCAGCTCAATGGAGGAGACTAGGAAGCACTCAGGAGAAGAGCACTGATTGATCCACTAGATACTGTACCCCAAGCAAAACCTAGAGTCCTAGTTTTGTTACAGAATTCTCTTTTACAAAGCTGAGGATGCCAATGTTATCTTGGAGCAGCAAGCTGGATTGATGATGAAGGTAGAGAGGTATTATCTGATAACTTGACCAGCAGTCTATGTTTTTTTAAGCAGTCCAAGGAAAGATGAAAGAACGGATCCAATTCAGTTTTGGGCAACTAATGCCAAACTTTAACTTGCACATTACCCTGAGCAAATGATTACCTCATGCCTGGACAATGACTCAGTAGAACAGTTTCTCTTCCTGAATTAAAGTTACCCTCACTTCCAAGTCATACTAAATAGTTTATGAAATTTGCACAGTAAATACTAGACTAGAAACAAAATTCTGCTGGCTACAAAACTTAAATTAAGAATAAAACTATTTTTGAAAGAAATCTTGTCTTTTATTTATTTATTTATTTTATTACATTTGCCACCTATCTCACCGCAGGGTGACTCTTTGTCAGCAAAGTGAGTAAATTCATTTTCTGCTTGTCTGTTCAAATTTTAGGCAGCCAACTCTAGTGGAGAAAATGTGAAATGTCAGTTTGTTTTTTGTTTTTTTAAATGAATGTAAGGTGTAATCTCTACTTTTTCAATCAACTTCTATCCAGAGCAAAGGAAAGTCACATAAGTCTTTGAGTACCTACAAGGAAACAAATTATTTCCATATATTTTTAGTATTGAGTAATGATTTTTTAAAGTAAAAATAATCATCTTCAATGGTTTTTTTCCACAAATAGTCTAGCTAACAGCATTCAGTGGGAACTTTCAGCCTATTTTTGGGGCCTTTAGATGAAAAAAAAAGAACCAACGATTTTGTTCTGACCCAGCAGGCCACAACAAGTTTGTTCTACTTTCTTATTATGTCTTATGGTTGGAATACTTGACTCATGGAACATTTATTTTGATTAAACACTTGACTTATTTTGTGTTTTGTTTATCAGAAAGCAGCCAACTCAAAACATTTGAATGAAAGTAATACATTTGTATGCTGCCCATCTCACTATTGAGTGTTTCTGGGCAGCTTAGAATATCCTAAATAACAGAATAAAACAATTACATGATTAAAACATTAAAACCTTGAGCGTTAAGTTAAAACATTAAAATTAATATTAAAGCTGATAAAAAGAACCTATGTGTAGATAGAGTGGAGGTGGGCTCTGATATTCTTCTACTAGCCACCTGCAAAATGGGATGCCCCCATCAGAGCCCCAAGCCAGACACTATGATCTAATGTTGGATAGGAAGCATAATTTCCTTTCCGTATATACTGCTAAAACTTGCAATGCAGTTAAGAACATTATAACTAACAGATTCAGTATTTTGATCATATATTTATTACTCATAAATCCTGGCTAATCTACCAAATTCCTCTATTCATTAAATTGTTATTATTGGTAGTAGTAGTAGTAAGAATAATAAGAGAAATGGCTAAGATTTTAAAATAAATTAACACAGAAAGAAAAGCAACAATGAGTAAAGACCATATTACTAGAAGGAAAACAATACTTTTACATAAATATAATTTCTTAGCAGAATTAATAGCTTCAGAAAAAAAGTTAGCATAAAGTAGTGGCAACAATAACATAAAATGAAATAAAATAATAAGGTATAATTTTTCCTATTGTTCTAAAAGCCAAATTGCCTTACCCATGATTTTTGTTTGTAAATAGCTTAAATTATATACTATGATAATAGTAGCAGCAGGAATAGGTTGAAACAGCTAGTCTGGTCGAATCTGGTGTAACTCTTAATTACCACTTCTTGCGTTTTTGGGAGAAACCCACTGAAGCAATAACATAATTTTAGATATAAAATAAATAGATGAAACCAGAGCTCAGCAACAATTATATTTAGTTCAAAAGCTTGAGACGTTTTTCCTTTTCCTTTCTAAAAGCCACAGCAGTAGAATTTCTTTGCAGAATGTCTACTATTTGGCCAATAAAAATTATGCATTTTTAATGTACAAAATAATGAATTCAAAATCTATCTCTATCCATCCATTCCTCCATCCTGGCCTGTCAAGTTAAACAATCCATATAAAACCAACAAGACCATTTTAGAGTAGTAGAGATAAAAGGTGAAACACTGAAATCTGACACTTCAAAGTAGATTCTTCCAAACTCTAGTGCTCCTCCTATTCAGAATGCCAGCCATTTGGCTGTAGTTTCTTCTAGGATATTCCATAACTCCTTCCCACTCATTTTCCATTCCTCTTTTCCACAGTCAGTCAGCATTTCTTGTCCTGTTCTCATTGGGATTGCTTAACTATGCCCACCCATTTTTTTTCTGTGTTGGGTTTTGATACTTCTCTAAGCCTCTAAGTCTGTAGAGGTTCTCAGTCATTCAGGTCATAGTTGTCCCAAAGATGCTTTTTTTTTCCAGGAGGCAACTGGACTCCTCCTTGCTTGAGAAGGGCCATAGGTCAACTCAGGACAGAATGCAAAATGTCTTATGTTCGTTTTTAGGTACAATTTTAAAAGCTTCTCTCTGAAAATCTGGAGAACCACAGCTTGTCAGCGTAGATAATTGTACACTAGAAAGGCAAGGCTTGACATGGTAAAAGCAGTTTCTTATATCCTATTTCTTAACTCTTTTATTGTTTTCTTTTTTACATTCTTTTTATACCTTTAAAGCACACATTCAGCTCTTTATGTTACTATCCCCAGGGTAGTTTTACCTTTACTTCAGAGTCTTTCACCCACGTGTAGCCTGCAATTACCAAAGGGTGAGCTGAATACACTCACTATAAAGAACTACAGCTATTCAGAAAACAAAACTAACATCTGTGTAAAATAAACTTTGAATCCTTATATTTGCAGCTAAATAAATTCACTTGCTTCATGTGACATACTCTATTCCTTGACTTTCACTATTGATTTTCTATCATGGCTGGACTGGAAGCCAAGGAAAATTTTGTTTCTATTTTTAAAGAACTGAAAACATTACATGGGATTCCTGTTTGTGGATGATGTACACTATCAATCCACTTCCAATTTTGTTGTCCCCCTCACTTAAGTTTTACTGACATTAAAAGATAATCTTAGCAGCTTGATTGCATATGCTCAGAAATTGGGGAACAAAAATGGATATGAATTTTACATACAGATGTGACAAATATCTATAAATAATTCATCTTCCTTTTCCTTTATTTGTTATTTTGTTAAATGAAGAATTCTAAAACCTTAAAAGTTCTTGTCATCTTGAGAAAAATACAGTAACTGTTTATACTGTTTCACAAAGCTGCACATTTCCCATAACCAGAAGCAGCAAAGAACAAGAAAAGTATTTGTTTGTACCATAGAAAGTTATACTTTCTTCACTCTTTCTGCTGTCTTAAAATAATCTTCAGCAAAAGTACACTTTTTTTTTCTTAACTCAAGAAACCAAACTGTTAGTTTTAGTTTTCTTTATATCTCATCGCATTCTATGATTGGAAATGGGGAAATGGTTGCACTCAAATATACTATACTGTCAGAAAGAAGGATTCTGCTTCACTATTACAGTTTCTTGAAAATGTTTTTTGGATAAAAGTATGCAATTTAAACAAAGGATAAATATAAATAAATATAAAAGAAAAAAACAATTACAATAATTATAACAGTGAGATTGTTTTTCTCCAATAATTCGAATAGTGTACATTTTGTCCCCAGAATAGTATTTTGTAGCACTATAGAACTAAAAAGACACCATGTTGATGTAAATTAGCTCAGAGAGATAAAAGCATATGTGCATGAAAATAGGCAAGCAAAAGAGCATATCGGTTAGATAAGACTAGATGACAGTTACAAAAATAAGGAAATGAAACCAACTGGCAGGCAATTGATTTTATTTAACCAAGCAACCAATGAGCATACAGCTGAGGTGATAAATGATATAAGACTTCCAACATGAGATAAACAGGAACATTGGACAGGAAACAGGTGGAAATATTTATTTATTGTCCTGCCTTTATTATTATTTTATAAATAATTCAAGGTTGTACACATGCCTAATACTCCTTCCTCCTCCTATTTTCCCAACAACAACTTTGTGCAGTGACAAGCTGAGAGAAAAAGAATAACCCAAAGTCACCCAGTGGCTAAGATAGGATTAGAATTTATGGTTTCCTGCTTTCTGGCCTAATCCACTAGATTAAGTTGGTTGACAGACCAAACTGGCTCAGAAAAATAGCATCAACATATTCCCATTTTGTGCAAGCAACTGTCATCCACTAGGTACTCAGTCTTCCCCAACACCCTTTATGTTACATGGACACTAAGGAGTGGATGTAGTGAGTATGAATATGCAAATGGTGTTGGTTATGCAAATTATATGACATAATTCCTCAGGGGTTAACATACTGCATGCTGTATTGATCTTGAGCTATTCAAGTATTCTATTAGATCCTAGGAGTTCTGAGGTGAAGGGTAACAGATCCTGGGAGTACTGGTGAATGGTGAGATAGGAATATGTGTGTCCTATTATAACATCTTCCAATGACTAAGCCTATGTTCCATGAAGTCTTAGTCTCACAAAGTTGTTCCTTGTCTGCAGTTGCATAGAAAGGGGGACTGAAGAGCTGTATATGTCTCAGTGGATTGGGCATGATGGTTGACTGGTTTATAAGTACATTAATAAGATAATAATTGTCCATCAGGCCTTCAAAGTTGAAGAGGAATAACGAATCTGAATCTTGGTGATCTGAGCCACACTCTATCCCCTGTATCACTCCCTTCCTTCCAAACCACTTCCCTTCAAAATGTTTGCTTATGTCTGTGGCATACAACTGTTTTCCATTTAAAAAATGTAAGTGTGGGAGTGTGTCCTGTATGATATATCTGCAGATATACAAATTCATGAAACTCACCTTAAGTTTTTCATTTCACAGATATCATAGTCATCAGAATTAGCTGATCTTGTGATAAGATTTTGTGATGCTTCTTAATACTACAGCCTGTATCACCTAGTGATGCCTGAAGCCGAATGATTTGTAAAGCGCAGAAAGATATATGACAATCATGTTAAATATTTTAGTGTATCATAACACCACCAGAAAATCAATTCATTGTGATTAGTGTTCCATGAATAATGGCAAAAGAAATTATTGTTAATACTGTTTAAATGTTTGCTTAAATTGCTGCTAACAGAGGTATTTGAACTCCATTGCTTATTCTAAGATAATTAGTAATCCATCAGGGAAGATGCCATTTATACTTAACCAAGCAGGAAATCGCAAATGGAGTTGATTCAGGTGCTAGTAAATAATATTTGCTTATCAATTATGTCTCCCCTCACTATTTTTTGTTTACAGCAAGTAATGTTTAAGAACTGTATGATTAGTATTTTTATACAAGCCCAACCATTTTTATGGGATTACACTATTATCTAAAATTATTTTGTTAAACATTTAAAATTGGCAAAAATACCTGCTCTAGATACACATATATTTACCTATGCCAAACTGTCTTACATATTAAACATGGATTCAAAAATGCAACTAAGCTGAAGTTATGAAAAAAAAACACTACTTTAGTCTTAGGTGCTTAAATTTAGAGTGTTAATATGTGTCTGCGAAGTGTGTAGCATAACAGCATAATCTGAGAGAGATTTATTGATCTCTCTGCATAGATTTATTTATCCATGCAGATAGTCTTAGTGCCATAATTCTAAATAAAATCCACTGCATTATATTAACAATTATGGTATCGTTTTGAAAGCATATCTATCTATCTATCTATCTATCTATCTATCTATCTATCTATCTATCTATCTATCTATCTATCTATCTAT
>JANHFL010007797.1:23546-37446 GCA_032468155.1 Oxyrhabdium leporinum
AACCATTTGTCTGAAGTGGTGTAGGGTTTCCTGCCTAAGCAGGGGGTTGGACTAGAAGACCTCCAAGATCCCTTCCAGCTCTGTATTCTGTTCTGTTCTGTTCTCTTGAACAAAATAAGGAGACATTTTCTGACAGTGAGAACAATCAACCAGTGGAACAGCTTGCCTTCAGAAGTTGTGGGAGCTTCATCCCTGGAAGCTTTCAAGAAGAGACTGGACTGCCATCTGTCACAAATTTGTAGGGTCTCCTGCTTGGGCAGGGAGTTGGACTAGATAACCTACAAGGTCCCTTCCAACTCTGTTAATCTGTTAATCTCTCTCAGCCCTAGAAAGGCAACAATGGCAAACCACCCCTGAGAAAACTCACCAAGAAAATTGCAGGGACTAGCCAAGGCAGCTGTCAGGAGTCAATATGGATACAAAAACACAAAAGAAATAGATGGGAGGGGGAAATTGGGGAGAAATGGGATGAAAAGCATTCCTAATTATTCTGAAGGTATTGGAGGTGCAAGGAAGCACTATGGGAATCCAGGAGTATTCAAACGTGAACATACCAGCTTTAAAATATCAATCTCATGACAGGAGCTGCTGAGCTGAATTTAAATTGCCATCTCTAACCAATGGGGAGCTTTTGAGTAGTAGAAAGTGGGCACAGTATGTTCCAAGCTTTTATATAACTTTCCAAGAATGCGTTGCAGAATGACAAAAATGTGTTTCTTCCCTTTTCAAAAAGCAAAGCTCACTCCCCCACCCCAATATAAACGCCTGATCAGAGGATAAAAACAGCACCATCTATTGTTTTAATTTCAGAACATAACTGGATTGAAATAATTCATCGAAACATGCACAGGAAGAATGTTGAACTGAATTTTCTGAACACCCCTGCGTGTTTAGTTTCAGTTCTTGGCTTGGTAATGTGCTGGAGATTTTGAGACAGAAGAAATAGCATCAATATCCTTTTGGGCTTCTGACTGTGCAGAAGTCAATTCCTTCTCAAGGTGAGCGTAGAAAGGTTGTCATAAAATTCTGCTTTATTAGAGAATGGGAGGGGGTGTGTGAAATGTCTGGCTCAACATGACAGTTCTTGCCACACACAGTTGGGGTCAGAGAGATTATTGTGATGTATGATTTTAGGTTAGGATTCTTAGTGATAGCTTGCCCCACTGCGCTCTTTTTATTAAAATTATTTTAATAAATATAATTAAGAAGATTCATACTACAATGAAAGCAGAAGCATCTGTAATCACAATTATTTCCCAGAAGGCATGTATATGGAGATTCTCAGTCATCCAGGTCATGGTTGTCCCAAAGGTGCTTTTTCAAGAGGCAACTGGACTTTCTGGTGGGGGTTTTTTTTTGAAGACCTTTTGCTTCTCATCCAGGAAGCTTCAACTCTGAAGAAGCTTCTTGGATGAGAAGTGAAACGTCTTCAGAGAAAAACCAGAAAGGCCAGCTGCCTCTTGAAAAAGTACCCTTGGGATTCCCAGAATGCTCATTTGGAATTTGGGCAGCAGCATGCTGGCTGGGGAATTCTGGGAGTTGAAATCCACAAGTCTTAAAAGTTGCTAAGTTTGGAGACCCTGCTCTAAGGCAGTCTTTTGCTTTGGGGATGAGAAATGATCCACAGGCAGATGAATCAATGTGATTTTGCCAACAACGTAGAAGGTGGAGAAAGGGCTTCGTTCCATCTTTCTGCCCTATAGTGAATCAGGAGTAAGAGCAGACCCAGTAGAGACTCATGGTCAACAGCCTCCTAGGAATGGAAATGTGGATCTGACAATAGCATCTGCTGTACACGAAAGGTCAGTGAACTTCCTTGGTTCCATCCTTTTGCTAGAATAACTGTGTGCAGTGCTGCTAAATGAGATCAACGTGCATTTTTTATTCCTCTTTAAAAGCCTGCCTTTGTTATTCCAATACATGAGGCATTTTACACCCATTCTCTGCAACTGACCCAAGGCCCTGGTTAAAAAGCTGAGAAAAATGTAGAGTGCATCCTTTTATATAAAGAAAAGGCAGCAAAGCAATACTTGTTGTCTTTTATGGGTGGTCTGAAAGAGGTCAAGAGACATTGCGGCTATGCAAATCATGGGAGGAGAGATTTGCTTTGATGGCTAGTTCAGCAACGCACCTCTAGGAAATGACTGTTGTGAAGCAATGCAGTCCCCTACTTTGAAGAACAAAAAGGAGGAAGCAGGTTTCCTCATCCCACGGAATGGGACAATTTACTGTAGCCAACTTGCTACGGCCAACTCACCATCGCCAACTCACCACAACCATCTTGCCATGGCCAACTCGCTGCAGGACAACTCACCACCGCCAATTCGCCGTGGGATAACTCACCATGGGGACAATTCAATAATTCAATTTAATTATTTAAAATTATTTTTAAACATTATTTTTTTGTGATTTGCATTTCATTTTGTCCCTCCTTTGGCAACCTTTCTTTAATGATTCTATTCCACCCTTTCTTTGATATTAGTGTAACTCTTGTCCCATGGTGAGTCGTCCTGCAGCAAGTTGGCGGGGGTTATGTGTCTCGCAGTCCTGAGTTGGCCGTGGCGAGGTGGCCATGAGGACTTGGCCATGGCAAGTGGACCATGGCAAGCTAGCCAAGGAGAGTTGCAAAAGCCAGAAGTGTTTTTTCCATATGTGCGGTACCTGCACATCAGCTTTTCCAAATTAAAAAAAAAAAGAGACATGGGATGGGTTTGAGCTGAGGGCTTTGTTAAGGAAATTTGTACTGTTATTTTGCTTCAACATTCCTTCCATAGCCTAGCTCTTCCTCCGGGCAAATCTAAGGCTACTCACCCAGGTTTTTTTATTAATTTCATAAAGCATATTTCTGACATCTGCAGACTTCGTGCCTTTGTTCTTATTGGATGCTTTCCAATATATTGTGATAGTTTCAGGGAAATGTTTCAATAATCTATTCCGTCTTCTTAATAGACAGAGAAGAGGTCATTTTTGGCACAAAAGAAGAAGTGTTGATATCTCTGATTATTCTAGGAATCACCACACCTCCCACTGTTCCCACAAAAAGAGATAAGCAATATGGTTCCCAACAAATCCACTTTGTCCAACAACAATATTCTTGCTGCCTGCCAGACATTGAGGTCCAAATGTTTTTAACATTTTTTAAGATTCTTTTAATTAGAAATAAGTAGATTGAAAGCTGGAATCTTGCAAAAGAAGTACCTGCCTGTCTTTACTTCCAGAAATGCATTTGTACACAAACCCAAGTCCTACAGATATTACTAGAAAATAAAAATGGTGGGTAGTTGCAAGAAATGTTTTTCTGGAAATTATACCCACCTACCACACCCAAAGTATTAAGGTAGATTAGAAGGTATCCTGTAGAATTAAATGGTGAGACGATGAAACATATAAAGTCTTAGAAAAATATGTGTTTAGAAAGTCCTTTCAGCAACCATTTTAAATGTCTGTAATATATTGTTAGAAGAATAAAGCTGTTCCAAAAGATTGCTTACCCTATTATGTAAAGATCAGAAAGCATCTCAATGATGTATCCTACTCCTCCTGCCCACCTAAGGTAATTTTTTCTGGGGTTCACAGATTCCATGCTGATTGCATCAGTCAAGGAGTTTTATTTACTAAGAATGTGCAATGCTCTAGCTGTGTTCACACAATATACTAAACCAGGTGAGTTGTATACTAATGGCTGCATGCATACAATGTACCAATTGGGTGACTTTCGCTTTTCTGGGTCTTATCTTATTATAGAAAATAAACACAATGTAAAAACAGACACTTGATATTGAATTCATTGAATTGTGGAAATCCCCAAAATGGATGAATTCACCAACCAGGTTATTATGAATTGCAATCCATTCACACCTAATCCTTAGTATTTGCATGTGCTTTGTAGTTTCATTGACTTCTACTCCATTCTCCATTCTCTCCCTACCCACCTTTTATGCTTTGCAAGGCTGTAAGTTCTCTATTTCAGACAAAGTCTAGGAGATTTGTGGATGACTGGCAGTGAGATTCAAATAGGTTGGCATCACTATAAATGCTCAAGTGTCAACGGTCCATTTCGGGCAGCCAAAGACTCAAACTTCTGCTTAGTTAGAGCTCTCTGAGAGAGCTTTCATTCTTGCCACCTCCTGCTTCTGAAGTGGTGAGAGAAAGTTGCAAATTTACTGAGACATTTAGTTCCTGTGGCTGATTAATCTCATATTCATAAAAAATAAATAGATATGAGGCATATGTCTTAAGCTGCCCAGCACTTACACTATACTGTGGGAACATGGAATCATAATAGTGCACTTTCACAAGGTCAAATGACATTAGCTCTTTGATTTGTCTTTACTAAAGCCACTGATTCTAATTTCATACTTTGAAAGCCATATGGGGGCTGGAAGCAAGAAAGAAGAAAGGAAAAACAGCACCCAAGTACCTTTATGTGAAATGCATCTATTTGGGTTGTTTTTTTCTGACATCAGAAAAGCAGCCTTAATAAAAACTATTGTAAATGTGTAGGGGTTTTTTAAAGTTTGTTTTTTCAATTTTTAGAAACTTTTAAATTCATTAAAAGCTGGCACTAGGTTTGGAAATGGTCTAGGGAATAAATGACCTCTCATTACAACTGCATTTATCTGTTCCCATTTGTCTTTTAGCAAGACATATCAGAGAACCACTGGCAATTACAACAATTTGATGATACTGCTATTAATGTCAAGAGCAAATTTCCCTGCTGAGTTGAGTTGGGAAAATGTTTGTCCTGTATTTTAAAATTAAGAAGAAGCAGAGGCATTACTGGGGAAGAGGAGGACTCGAAATTGAAGGAAATTATGCTTGTTTGTTTGTTGTGGCATTTCTACACTGCCAATTCTACATGGACCCCTGGCAGTTTATAAATCACTGAAATCATCTAATATAAAATAAGCAACATTCCATTAAAATTACAATAAAGTTCATCCCATTGCGGCCACTTCCTGGCAACATCATAGATCTAATATGCCTCCTATCAGTTCTCTTTTAATTCCCTGAATTCACCAAAGACGGTGCCATTGGGGTCTCCAATGGAGGGCTATTCCATAAGGATGGAGCAATACAGATAAACAAATTTCTTAGCCTTTATTTCTCCAACCTCACAAAGGCAAAAGGGAAGAAAGACTTGTGACACAGCTCGTAAAAATACGGGTGGGAAACTCCATGAGTTTAAGTTGCCAAGAAACTGACATTCTGATAGTGGATGTTGATGGCAGTTTATATATATATATATATATATATATATGTGTGTGTGTGTGTGTGTGTGTGTGTGTGTATCTTCGGGTTTTCGGGTTTTCTCCCGCGAAAACCTCAAAAAACAAATATTGTACCTCTACGGGGAGGAAACCCACCAGCTGACCAGGACCTACGAAAAACTAGAAGTCCAAAGAGCCTCCATTTTATGTGACCTCGCATTCCTACGAAACTGCCGAGACCAAAATTTAATCCCCACAAGCTTCCAATTGAAATTCCACACCAAAACTGCAGCCACCAAACGCATCCTAAGAAGAACAGAATTAGCCCTAATTAGAAACGAACTCCACACAAAAAGATTCCTCCTAGACCAAACCAACAAAGATCTCCTCACACTCCACCTCAGACTCAGCAACAAGATCCACCCCGTACTTTGGGACAAATCCAAACAGCTCGCCGTCTGGAGAGCCGAAACACAGACCACCCTCAAGACAGACACACACACAAACAAACTCGAAAAACTACAAAAACGCCAGAAACAAACCCTCAGCTCATTCCTGATGACATTCTAGAAAAGAAAACAGATTTCAGAAAAAGCACACCTTTGCTTAGATTGCACAACTCTCCCTATCACTTTCTTACATCTGTATCTTATCAAGTCAAATAAACAGCAGTGGATATATTTCTTTTTTGTACAAAAGGAAACTGTATCCTGTGCAATCTATTTTAACTGAATTCTTTCTACTAGTATCAGTAACAAGCAATTCTTAGTAATCTTAGTGTTACTGAGTGCAGCACTTATCTCCTTCTTGGTTCATTTTAAAATCACCCGATATTTTGCCATAACAATGGAATTTCAAGTGCACACAAGAAAGTGTATCTGCATTTTAGGGGTGTATGTGAATGCATGCTAAGCAAATGTACTTGCACAAATCTATCAAGTGAAGTACATTGGGTCATGAACTCATCAGAAGGAGTGGGCTGCATGAGTTCACTGTTATCTGGTATAAACAGATGAGTAATATTTTGGATATAAATCACTTATTTTCCGAAAAGAAAGAGAACTACTGAAAAGACAATGGGCTACTAGGAACACACTCTGGTTGGAATCAGAAAAATCAAATCAATTAATTAGAAATAATACAGCCTAAAGCATAATGTTCAAACTGCTGGCAAAGAATGAATAGAAAGTAATAGCAAGATTATCATATATGTTATTTTGACCTCCAAACCAATGAGATTTCTAGCAGCTTTTCTTGAGCGCTAGGTTGTTAATAATGTTCATTTGTAATGAGGACTCTGCCACTCCACACATTCTTTTAAGTATAAATACAGCAGTCCCTTGTAGAATTCACCTTCTGAAGTAGTGTTGTCCTAGCAACATGATTTAGTAAAGCAGAACGTATAGAAATCAGTCGAACTATGACAGATTAAATGTCATCACTGACAGTCTGCAAAAATAATCAGTTTTCATACCTTTTTTTTAAAAAAAATACTTAAATAAACAAAACAGTTAAAAAGTCATTAACATGGCATGGCACTAAAAGTACATTGAAGGGTCATTTCTTGATAGAAGGATCATTTTTAGTAGATGGCATCAGCTATTTGGTGTCTTTGAACGTATATTAAACAGAACATATTGTTCACTATATTATTATCCAATGAACTACTCTGTTGAACTGTTGTGTGATAGAATGAGAGTGGTCACAGAATACCTAGATATCAAATCCCATTTATCCATGGCCAGAAAAAAGTCTAAAGAAAACAATTTTATTCTGCTTTTTCATTCACACCTCTGTGCACCAAATATTCTTGACTGTTTGAAAAAGGAAAGGTGCCTAAGATCTTGGGCATTCAAGTATGGATCCATCTCATTATTGCATTTCTGTAAAAGAAACACTAGTAGATGTGGTTAAAAAAAAGAACATTATATGGAAAAGGCTTCCTTCCCTATTATCACCTTTTCCTGAATCTCTTCTTAGTTTGCCCTTCTCGTTCTTTGCAGCCTTCATGCTCTCCCAAACATTGTTTTCCTGGTCTCATCGTTGCCTTTGTACTTTATCACTAACTGCATTTTATTAAGTTCTCAATCAAATCCTCACGTGCAACATCTTTTAATGGGTTCCCAGCTTTTACTGGAGAAAGAAACAAACATTTGATTCCCCTTCCATGTAAAGGCTAGTCACCTATTTTAATTTAATGCCCAAGTTTGAATTTTATCATCTTTTTACATTACCTCTCTCCTTGCCCGAGGAATTTACCAAATGTCATGGTCTAATATTGCCTTTTAGTTGAGAAGATCACACAACTGAGAAAAAAGTTCTGCAGAGGTCAGAGGTCAGCTGTTCTTGTTTCACACGTTTCCCTTTATCTTAAGACTCTCTTGACATTTTTGGGAGAAGACCCACATGAAAAACTAAATGTGATAGCTGCAAGATTGTTTCATTTTACTTCTAGTAAGGAAGAACTTTTCATGTTCAGTTTCATTCTTCTGACAAGTAAACTGTTAAATATTATCAGCTGTTTTTTCTGGTATTTCCATTCACTTTTTAATATAATATTATGGATGTTGAAAGACTACTTATACACAGTATGGGTCTGGAAGAAAAATAGGTTGGAGGTTCCTGCATGTTCTTTGAATGAAGTCTAAATAATTCCTGAAAATTGTATCTCCATCTTGTTTAGACCTCACACAAAATACCTTTCATCGTAGCATATCCTGCTATGGTGCTAGAATATGCTATAATGTTATTCTGGATGCTTGTGGAGCTTGGTTACAAGCAGCTGACACCACCCTAATTTGGTCATTGAGTGAATATGGTCAGTCCTATAAAACCAAGACAAGAACCAGGCTCTCGCTAGCGCTGGGAACCTGAGATCTTAATCCAGATTGGTTTCTGTTACATACAATAAAGTGTATAGCTAATAATTCCATTCTGTTTGTGATAATAGTTCCAAGAATTATTTGGACCTGACACTGATGTTCACAAACAAAACAACTGGAACATATTTGCTTCATTTATAAGAAGTCCTGCATGAAGCCCATCATTTCCACATGTGTTATAGTTAATATCATTTGAAAGATCTTGCATGGCTTCTAGAGAATAGGTAGGCAAAGGAAACTAGCATCTTATTTGGCCTGAGAAAAGCAGTTGATATTAGAATGATTAACTATACAAATGTGTTGGTAGATATATTTCTTTTGTAATATTGGTGGCATGCAAATGATTCCTTAATAAAGAACCAATACATTATAATGAACTTTAATCCTTCTCACTCTATCACAATAGTAAAGAGTAAAGAAATAACGTGTTGGGAATTGTGTTATCTCTTTGCTCCTATGAGCTATTTTCATCATTAGGGCCAATGGTGAGAACAGACAAAGGGAAGTATCTTCACACACTGCCTCTGTTTCTTTTTAGCCTGCCCCCACCCTTTTTTTTTTAGAAAAACGAGTCTTTATGTTTAAGAGGCAAGGAAAGTTTCTCTTTCCCCATTTCCCTTCAAGTTATAGTTTAGGTAAAAGTGAGGCTTTCCTAATCTATGTATTTCTTAACAAATCTGCCTTTGCTTCTAATATACTGAAAGTACTGTATATCAACATTCACTGATACTTGGGTTCAAATTTAATCTGAATCCATGACAACTATATTATTGTACAGTATGAGCATCTTTTTTCTTTTTTAAAAATGGGACTTGCTGCTATTTCATTTCTTTGTTTACTTCTAGCACACAATACTGCTCAGAAACACAAGAACTGCTCCTAAATTCAAATCTCCAACATAGCTTATAAATTCCAATATTGTTAATCATCCTCATCATCTCCATGGACGCTCACTTGTTGTGGAGGAGAGGCTTGTGATCTTCTGATGAGGTTGAGAGCTATGCTGGAGATAATGTATTCTACCAGAAGGAGCACCCATACAAGCCAGGTCTTGGTGGAAGATCCATACTAAGTGTTTCCTCCAACCCATTTAATATGTTGAGAAAAAAGGAAAAAGAACCTATACCAGATTGGTCATTGCTTGGGTCAACAAGGACCATGTCAGATATGAGAGTTCCTGGGCAGCTGCCCACAAGTGAATGAAACCTACAATTACATGGGCATTTTACAGTTGTATAACATCAAGCATGGACAAGATAAAAATGATAAAAATGTGATTTTGTGAGGAAACTGCTGAAGCAAAATTAAACAATGGAAACACAATGAAAGTCATCAGTACCTGGATTATGCCTATGATACAATGCATTGCTGGATTTATTAACTAGGCACAAGCTGAACTGGATGGATTGGATTGAAAAACAAGAAAACTGATGACTATTCATGATGTATTACATCCCCATAGTGATATTGATAGATTATACTTGCCCCGCGGAAATGGAGCACAGGTTTATTTCAGGACAAACAAACTGTCAAAGAAGAAAAGCCTAGATTGGCTGATTATATAAAAGACAGCCAACAACAGACATTGATGCAAGTTTAAAAAAAAATTTAATATACAGGAAACAAAAGTGAATGTCAGAATAATGTAATAAAAGCACGAGCAGAATGCTGGCAAGAAAAAAAAGATTACATGGTCAATTTCTAAAAAAGTTGAGGGGAAAATGGACAAAGATAAATTTAGAGCTAAATATTATTTCTTGCATGCATTATATTGTTATTCTTTACACAGTTTCTTTAATAAAAGTATAATTTTAAATATTTACAAGTCTACATATATACAAGAGTAAGTACAAAGTTTAGTAAGCAAAAGGCAAACCAAGGGATTGCCTTGATTTTTTTCCCCAAAGAATTTAGTAGGAAATGAACAAAACAGAGCTGTATAGCATTCATAGTAGAAAAATGCAGATCTACAGCAAAAGTAATGTATGAAAAAATAGATTGGTAGGCAATTGTTGTGTGAAACATTTCTGAAACCAAATCCCAAATTCCAATTCCCAATTTATTATTGATTCAAATTCTCTCATGATTTGTTTCCCAGAACAAGGAGATCTACATGTGATTTCAAAAATGCCTATTTAGGTTTATTGAGCCTGATCATAAAACAATGGACCATTGTAGACTATTGGAATAGCAGACTATTCCTTTAATCTATATACCAATTAATAGCCAGACCATTTGTAAATGTTTGAAATTGTATGTACAGCTAGAAAAGAACACTTCCATTCTACCTATAACACACCTCCTCTTTTAATAAACAAAATTAATGCCCTTCCATGTGAGTTGACTGAACATGAAAATAGTCGAAGAAGGGTCAGCAGAACACATTTTAATTTACCACTACTTGAAAGAGCAGTTTCAACATCTCTCTTGGCACCAAATGCTCTGCAACAGTTTATTTGTCTTAATAGGACTGTTAAGTGGAGAAGAAAAAATGGTTTTACAACATCACTTGTTGATAGACATAAAGTCAGAGAACAATGAGGTCATTTGGTTGAGGCTTTCCAAAGAAATGTGCTGATTTAGCAGAGCTTGCTAAGTGGATGGATGACTCTACTCCTTGGTTTGCTCCCCAGAGTTCTCATAAGATTTTCCAAATAAGACTTTTTAATGAAGTCCAAACCTCTTATGTTAGGGGAAGGTAATTCAATGTTTTAGATTTATGTTGTATATTCAGCATTGAAAGATACAACTAGGGTCATAATTTCAGATTAGATTGCAAAACAACAGCATTTCTTCCATTTTCTTACAAATTATTTCTGTGCTTCATTTTGAAGTGTATTACTGATGCTTTTTCATTCTTTTATCTTGATGTCTAACCTATAGCATTAGGATCAGAAGTCATTTTTTTTCTTTCATATATTTGTTGCAATATGGAATAGACAGCTAATCAAACCTCTTTCATGGCCAGATATCCATCAAGGATAATGTGCCACATTTAGTGTAGCTTGTACACCACAATTTCAAGGTGTCAAAGGAACTATTTTAACATTTTTAAACTAACCCGTACATTCATGACACACCATTTAATTTGTGTCCTTTGTTTTTAGTGATCTACTATATATTTCCAAGGCTGACATAACTTTCATTAGCAGACACGATTTAAAAAAAAATAATCAAGTGGATGCAGTTAAAAATATTTTTCCTGATTCAACAGCAATAGACTCAATGGAGTAAGATCTTCCAACAATAACCAAATACACTTTTGTGAAAATGAAAAACACTTTTGTTGAGCCTCATCAAGCTTTTTTTTTTTAGTAGAAATTGCCCTATCATCTGATGAAACCAAAACAATAAAAGTAGGCAAAGCAGGAGATTCATTTCTATTCTACATGATTCACATCATCTAAGAATCTCTGGAGTTTGTATGTCTACCATAAAATTGAGATATTGTCTTAAGGGAGTTTTTTAGCATATCCTATCTAGACCAGGAACAATTTTTTTATTCCATACTTTAAATGCACGAAAAACAGAGGCTTTTTGTTTCAAAAAAGGTTTATAAATTTCCTTTGTGTAATGGTCATATTTTGCAGTTCTTATTGGCAAATTAAATATCACACATTCTAGTTTTGGATAAATTATTGGAGCTTTCTTTATCACCTATTGGATGAGTTTCTATTTTCATACTCCCATCTTTTCTCCAACTATCAACTGTACATTATATATACATCCTGCTGGCACAAAGGGATCCAACTCCCTTGGTCTAGCCAAATAAAGGACAAAGTACACAGATACTGGGGAGGAAGCTTGAAAGGTTAAATTGAAGGAAGTCTACACTGTGTTTCACTATTTATGCTGAGATGTATTGCTCTTTGTCAACTGGAATCCATACTATTATTCAACCATATGTCACATGTGTTTCCCTGAATTTTCATACATTCAAGAATAAAAGTCAAACTTCAGACCACTTTTTAATAGACATCCACTAAAAGATCTTTAAAATTGGCTCTTGATGAGTTAAGTCTAGTATTTTGTATACTTTTTTGAGGAAATGGGTACTTTGGAGAGAAAACTAGCCAGACACAAATTTGGAATCCTGGAGACTCACCTAGTTCTCAGTATAAACCAAAATATCAGATTTGGCTCCTTTTCCCACTGGCAGCTAGTCATGACACAGACATGCCCCCTAGGATAGCCTGTGTCTTTTGCCATGTCCCCAACACACTGCTTTCATCATCTTCAGCCCATGAGGGAGGGAGGCTTGCTATTCCAGAGTTATCCCATGTAGATGTGGGAACCACTTCAACACATATGCATTTTAGGCTCAAGTGACTTGAAAGACAAGCAAAAGAGGCAAGTTTGGATCAGGCAATGGAGACAGCAATGTCATGTTGATATCCAGGATGGCCAACTCAGGGATGACTTAAGAGCATGTCATCTCAAAAGGCACATAAGCTTCTGACTGACCCAGTATCATTGACCATAACCTCTTTCTAAACCACCTTCAACATTTGAGTGTGGAGCATCCTATTGCCATGTTTCCACTCCTTCCTACGCAGGCAGGGCATTTTCAACTGCTCAAGATCTGGGGCTTTGTCCAGTTTCACCTGATGCATCAACTGCAGGCCTATTTTAAATGGTGTTGCCATTAAAAAATGTTTAGAAGCTGTGGTTGGTGCAGAATGAAGCAGCCAAACTATTATCACGACAGTTAATTTAAAATTATTATCTTAGCAATTACCTTATTGGTTGTCAAAAGATTTCTGGGGCCAATTCTGTGTGCTGTTTTAACAAAGCCTGAAATGGCATGGCAACAGTATACTTACAAAACGTTGCCAATGGATTCAGCCCATCCTGTGTTTTTATCCCAAGAAAGGCTGATTCCTGTTCTTCTTTAGGTAAAAAGAATAAGGTATGTCTTCCTCTCATCTGCGTTTTGAAAGTTCTTTAACCCATTTTGTTCTGTTGAGCTTTTAGAATGAATGATGAAGCTGTACTGCATTCATAACTTTTTAAATAACTGGTCTAGCTTATTAGCTGTTCATTTTCTATTATTCATGTTATAGCCACCATGACCTCTTAGAAGCAAGAATCTATACCAATATCTACAGATTTGTCCAACAGATGTATTTAATCATCAAACTATATTTATGGGAAATTTAAATTTATGCTAAAAATATGTGACCTCAATATGAGTAAAGTCTTCTGTATTGGCATATACTGTATATCGTTCCATGTAGTATAATGCTGCAGTCAGGGGTGGGCTGCTGGGGGTTCGTGGGGTTTGCGCGAACCCTTTGCTAAGACTCTGCGGAGTTCAGCAAACCCCCGAATCCCACTCCTGACTGGCCCCGCCCCTCTCCACCCAACCCTGCCCTGGCTGGGAGAACACTCTCTTCAGCCCAACCTGATTAGCAGAAGCAGATGATTTTTGCTTGACCATTGCCCATTGCCACCTCTGCACACCCCGTTTTCAGCCCTTTCTAGGCAGTGGGGATCAGAACAGATGGAAAATGGGGTGTGAGGAGGCTGAAAATGGGGTGCTGGGGCGCGCGGAGGTGGCAATAGGTGATGGTGATCCCTGCAGCCTGAAACAGCTGATCGTCGGGAAGCCGATTTTTTTTGCTGTTTGCTGCAAGGAGGCAAATTGCTGGGAGGCAGAGGCAGATTTCCCCCCCCCTTTTCTACGAAGATCCCTGCAGCCTGAAACAGCCGATAGTCGGGAGGCTGATTTAGGAGAAAATCAGCTGCTTATGCTAATCAGGCTGTGCTGAAACTGAAACAGGTTTTTGCTGTTTGCTGCAAGGAGGC
>JANHFL010007798.1:15774-33418 GCA_032468155.1 Oxyrhabdium leporinum
CTACCTCCCCAGGCCTCCATTCATGCCCTGCACTTATCTGCATCCACAACGGATCACGTGGAGACTCCTGGGAAGGGTGGGGGAGGGTGGGGGAGGGTGGGAGTGGCCAGCCAGGAGTGGGATTTGGAAGTTCGACGATCCCCACATAATCTTCGCTAAGGGCCTGCCCAAACCCCCACAAACCCCCATCAGCCGACCCCTGCTTATAATCTGTATAATCTTAAACAAATTATTTATACTTTTTGATTTATAAATCAAACAAATTCCTGGTTATACTTGCATAGATTATATTGCAAAACTGTGGGAAAAAAGTGCTGCTATACCTCTGATCACATGATTTTCAAGATTCTCCTACTGTTCACTTAGTTTTTACTACTTCTTGAACTTCCAGGTTTCCACCAGTGCAGAGCCATGGACTAGAGAGGTGAAAAGGCCTATCTGTCAATTGGAAACGAGGACTTACAGGCATTTTTGTCAGTATAAGCTTATGAAAAACATTTCTAGTGGTCTTCTGCCAGCTGTAGAATCTGATCCGGAACACTTTGAAAGCAGGGCTGGTTAGGAGGATCTGCTGTCTTAAAACAATGGTGCATTCTGAAAGTCCAATGGTGCATTCTAGAACTAATGAAAAAACGAATGTAGGATCACACTTTGAGTCTATTTGACTCCTACTTTAATGCTTGATTATGTATTGCACTCTTAGGCATCTTAGCAAGTTACTTGTCATTTTGTAAAAAATAATGAAATGACCAATTTACGATGCATTCAAATCTGTCTGATTGCTTTTCCTTAAGTTCCACATTTGTCTTCTTGCCAAATCTAATTCCACATGCAATGGATTTGGCTATACACCACTAATCAAATCATCCAGAAAAGAAACAAATCTATGGAATATGCACAAGGTTTCTCTGGTGTTTACTTGCATTAGAAGAATTAATATAATTATTGAATTATTGCCAAAAATTCTTGAATTTGTTGTTACAGCACTACTACTATTGCTTTTAAAAAAGGTTAAAAAGCAATGCAACTTATTAACTGATAAAGGAGGCTGGTTATGCCCTATTGACAACTTTTATTTTACAAGTGTCTTTGAATATTCCTATCTATATATGCAAATTTAGAAAAAAAGCTAGCTAAATGTGCACAGTATTATTGCATGCTATCTCAGGAGCAAATCCTGCTAAAGGTAAGGATGGTTCAATCTGCAAATAGATTAAATATATAGATTCTGCTTAAAGTGAACCAGAAAAATTCACATAGGTTGAAGTATAAACCATTACAGGAATTAATATGATTACAATCTTAGTAATCATATGCATAATTGTGATGCTTATGTCAGGCTCAGATCTTTGCTATTTATAGCTAATTCAGCTGCAGAAGTAAATGTGTTTTAGTAGGAACAGTGTGTTTTAGTGACAGCTAAATTCTTTCCAAAATTAATATAAACTAGAAATTAAATTACAATGAGAAAGGCTCTATGACATCTTCTATTCTTTTTTGAACAGAATGAGATCCCCCTCTAATTTAGGTAATTACAATTTACATATTGTTTTAAAAAATAATTTTAATCAGAAATTTGAGACATAAGGTTAGAAAGCTTTAAATATCAAAATGAGAGAGTAAAATAAAACATAGCATCCATCCCTGCTCTTAATAATATGAACAATTCTGAACTGGAAATTAAGCACTACTTAGTTTTGTTTCATATCTTTTCCAAATTAATCGCACCTTTGTAAGATTCAAAAGGTGTTCTACCTGTAAAATAACAGATTTTTAAATTTAATATCAAAAGGTTAAATTTAAATTGGTATTATTATAAAAAAAAGAAATAAAACACTGGCATCCTTGAATGCATAAGGAAAACAAAACAATAAATCTTGCAAAGATATTGGGAATGCAATTTTAGGGCCTCTGGGAACAAAACAGTGTGCATTCCTATGGTCTCAGGAATCATGGGGTTTTAAGATCACCTGTCCAAGTCTAGAGAGAAAAGCTCACTTCTGTACATGGGTGTCATTACAGTAGCAATAAGATTCACAATTGTTGCTTTCCCAGCATTATACCACTTGAATGGGAGAAAGTACACAGCTTCATTTTTTCGTGAGTTGCACACATTCACTCTTGTGTATAGTATCCTGGAAAGAACTAATGGTATCCTAGCCCCAGAACTGATAAACATTATTTCCTTCCTATTGAATACATTGTAGAAACACCCATAAAATAAAAGGCAAATGTAGGAAGAACCATGTTTTCTTTGCATTCTTCCTAGCAGTTGCAAAACACCATAGCATATTTAAAAATTAGTTGTTCCATACTGTTTCTTCTTTGTCTCTCAACAGAATATGCTGGGTTTCAGATATAGCACTGTTTTTGAATACGCAGAAGCCACATTTTCTGGTACTTGAAATTTCATTTTGATTTATGCTCTGCCATTATTTGCAAGTATAAATCATTTTCTCTGGCTTAAGTATGCATCTTCTATGGATTTGATTGGTGGAGAAAGTCACAGGTTCATTAGTCAATGAACCCATTTAGAGGATAGTACTTACTTACTTTGTCTGCTATTAGAGATGCTAATCAGTTGACACAAGTGTGTGATTGAAATTACATAGCTTTTCGGGTCATCAAGAAAAGCTACTGTATTTCAGTAATTGCAAATCAATAGTTCTATCTGAACATGATCCAGATATCTGAGAACTTGGTGGGAAGCCTGGAACATGTTTCTTTATCTGGTATGTAATTACATACCAGATAAATTTCAACTGCAATAGATATTCTTGTTAGTTTGCCTTCATCGTTAACTGAACAAAACAGATGGTTGATTAGATCAAAGTATTGCAATCCTAACTCAGGTTGCAATCTTAACATAATTTAACAAGGAAGTGAGCCCATACAAATAGATTTGAACCATTCAAAGTTATGTACGTTGGGATAAACCAGTAAGAATTTTGATGGGATTCTATTAATGGAAAATTGAGAATAACTACAACCTCATTTGCAACATCTAGTAAAAAACAACATAAAGGCTGTTTTTGCACGATATGATTAACCATGTCATGGATAGAGTTACTCTGTCATGGAAACACCTAAGTCAGTTGTGGGGCTAATAAGGCTAATAATTTATCTCCAAATTGACACTGTTTGAATGAACAAACTTGGGTTCAAATGTCTTCTTTCAACGAGCCATGTCCAATCAGTAGAGCAGTGTTAGTCAGCTCAAAGTGGATCAACTTTACAGCTCCTTCCCTCCCACCGACCCCAAGATGTCACAGGACAGCAGGTGATGCTAAAGAGTAAAAATTTGGATTCAAGTGCCTTCCCTCAGCTAGCTATGTCTAAGCAAACACCACTATATGGCTGCTGGTTAGCTACATATTTTTCTGAGCAGTTTTAATCAGAAATAAATCCAAATTGCAAGTGGGAAGGGGGATAACATCCTTGGTAGAGCCTATTTCTGGCATGGTTTAGATGAAAAAAATCAAGCTCCAACAAATTATTAAAACATTTATCTTTTAACATGGATATCAGAGGAGGCATTTGGTATCTCTTGACTTCTTTTCCATGATCTGTCAGGTCACTAAATTGAATTGCATGTCCTGGTACCTGCCCTTCAAGATAGGCCTTTACTTTCCAAGGAACTTGGGAGGATCCCTTCTCAGACATTTACCACATCCCCAATCTGCTTGTAGGCTTAGATGCCTTTTATCTGTTGGTTGCTCTCATTGCGGCTCTTCCTCCTTTACACAGGGAAGACCATCAGGGATGCCAGGGATGCCACTGAATTTATTTATTTCTGGGATTTAAATGCTGTGCAGCTCCAAAATGACTCTGGGTGGCTTAAATTAAATGAAACAGTACAGAACAGCAACAAAAATCCCTTGTGTATGGATAAACTTACTCTAACAAAAACATCACCTGCTGTATAAGGATCCAGAAACATTCCACCATATGGCCTGGGAGAACACCTTAAGGCTTCTAAAACATCATCAGGGTGGGGATTTCATGGATATCTGGGTGTAAGTCTTCCAGAAAGCTAATGCCACAAAAAGATCCCAATAGTAGCATTATTTGAGCGAGGGAATCCAAACAGCACAGTCTTACACTTATTTGTAAGTTTCCTCTCATCTCCCTTTTGCCTGCTTTTGGATTGCCTTATGAACCATCTTAATGTTTAGTGTGGTTGTGAATGGCACCCCCCCCTTTCAGTTCCTTGTTCCCTTATTTATGACTTTGCTCTGTGTGTTTCTTTATGATGGGTCAAATGAGAGCAACTTCCTCTCACAACTTGTCTTCTCTTCCCTCCATTCGCTATAATGGAAAAGATGATGCTGGCCCATGTTAATAAAGTAGATTACATGTGATAGGATTTGTAGAAGAATGGGATTCTTGGAAGGAAGAACAGAAAGGTCGGAGAAGCAAAATATGTGGGGCATAAGCTTTTGCATGGATTCAGGCTTTGACCATTATGAATTTTCCTTCTCCTCTCCATCTTCCTCCTCTCTCCCTCAAGCAATACTAACCAACTGGGGTGTTCCTGACCAATCAAAAAAGAGGCTGCTGATACCTTGCAATCTTTCCAATTCTCTCCTGGTGCAAAAGCTTATGGAATATCAGACACTTTATTTCCAAACTGGGGATCTAATTGGTCTGATTATATTTAAGCACAAAATAGGGTGACCTGGCTGATTTTTTTTTACTAGCTACTTAATGTAGCTAAAGTAACTTTTAGTAGCTAAATTGTTGCTGATTTATCTCTGTTTTAAGCTCAGCTAAAAAACTCCTCCATTTTTAATCAGATTTTCCCTCATCAACAATATTTTATTTTATTTTATTATTGCTCTCCAATCTTTCAAAAGAAGTATCCAGAAGAGCTAACAATAGTTGAAGAAAACAGTTACAAATTCTAAGACAAAAGTGAGAAAGACAACCCTATCCAGATCACAGCAGTCAATGCAGCCATAAAAGCTTTTAGTGCAATAAAATCAGTTAATAAACTTTCCATTAAAAGAACAGAATAAATAGAATTCTCTTCACTTGTAATGGAGAAAACAATGAAACAAACTCAAAATGAATACTATATAATTGGAATGCTACTCCTGAAAGGGCCTCTCTTGAACCATTAGCCCAAGTAGCACCTATGGAAATCTCCGGTCTCTTGGTTCAAATCATTGGCCCATTGATACTGAAATACTTAGTAAGTAAATAAGTTTTACTTTATAACCATGGTTCATGACAATGTAATATAGCATAAAATATAATACAATTGCAGCTGGCTTCCTTGTGCAATTCGAGGTGATGTTTATGAAGTCCTTGGTGTTCTGTGAGTTTGACTGCTTGAAGAGATTTCATTACCCAACTATGTAACATCATCAGTGTTTGAGGGTGGGATTTGCTCTCTGTATAGAATAACTCCTGCCAGTTTTGATGGAGATGCAGTTTTCTTCTTGGTAGTTCGTTGATTAGGATATTGTTTTCTGCTAGATGCTTTGTCTGGTGTTTCAATGCATGGTTTGCTGGAAGGCAGGGCATGCTGATGTAGAAATTCATGCAAAAATGTATGCAAAAATTTCACACTTCAACACTAAACATAGTGTCTTCTATTGGAAGGTGCTGGTTATTATCCAATATGATGTGTTTGCCATAAGACCTAGATATCTGAGGGGTTGCTTGTCTCTAATAGTTTCTGCCAGAGTGCCTGCACTCCAGATCCTCACCATTAAACACTGCTAACTTGTAGGACTGAAGAAGTGTGCCTTCTCTGTTGCATCCCCCACCGTCTGAACAGCATCCACCAGCAATAAGTAAGGCACCATTTCTCTTAGGATTCTAGAAAGCCCTGAAAATCTGGCTTTGGTACCAGGCCTAGGGTTGATAGTTATTATTTATTTAAGCTCCTTGTTTTGTTTTGTGGATTTGATTGTTATTGGATTATTTTAATTTGGGCTGCCCATCTTATTTAATGTTTTTAACCTGTTTTATGTTTGTATTATTTTGAATGTCCATTGGTGTTGAGGGGCTAATGGATTTAAATAAATAATAAAAATAACACAGTAAAATAAAGTAATAAAGAAATGTTAGAGCTGTGTTAGTGCAGTGGTTAGAATGCAGTACTGCATGCTAACTGCTGACTACCAGCAGTTCAATCCTGATCAGCTCAAGGTTGACCCACCCTTCCGAGGTCAGTAAAATGAAGACCCAAATTGTTGGGGGCAATATGCTGACTCTGTAATCTGCTTAGAGACTGCTGTAAAGCACTATGAAGTGATATATGTGTGCCATTGCTATTGCTATTATATAATTAGCTATTTATGAACTACCACAGGGGCCTATGCTAAAGAGAATGACAGGAACAACATAATAAAAACAATAAAATCACAAATAATAAACAATACACAATGGTCTAATTGTAACGTGATCATGAATATGCAGAAGAGAAAGGAAGTCAGAGTGAATTTGTATCAATTTTAGGTAATTTTGTAGTATGCATTTTAATGAGATAAAATTAAAACATGTTATTGAGGATACAGATGAAGTTGGCCCAGATGTTGCACTCTCACAATCTCTTTTTCAAGATCAGCCATGTGGTCCTATGGATTGCTTTTTATGCTAAAGACCTTCAGTTGTCTCATGCATTGGATAAGAGGGTGCCCCTTTCACTCCAAAAGAGTAAACTGGACTTACAAATTAATCTCACTGACACCAGCAATGGGTGACATGGTTTAGGATATGCAGAACAGCCTATGTTGCAACCACAATTTCTGACTGTAAAAGAAGGCAATGTCTATAGGGACCTGGAAAAATGGCTAGAGAGCAGGTAATATTCTTGCTTCATCTACTTTCTGAGGTAATCAACTTGTTTTTGCTAAATAGCCCTGCCTTGATGTCCTGAGTGATCTATTCTCATGTCCCTGGGGTTTCAATGCCTGCAACCTTCAACCAACTGGATCTATTTTCAAAAGCAAGATATTCACATTGGCAACTTTGTTTGCTTATAGAAAAGCTAGCCTTTTTCTCATTCAAAAATTCACAATAAAACATAATTACTAGATGCTGAGAATGTTTTCAAGTTCACTACACTCCCATATTAAGCAAATCCTTCAGGAAAAGAAGAAAAAAATGAATGTGCCAAGCATACAAGGTTTGTTATTATAGTCAATGAAGAAGACAATAGACATTTTTTGTTCTTCTATTGTCTAATTTTGATTAAAAACCATCCTGATGAAAAGATCTAATCTATGCTACTTTGGTCCTTTCTAATAAAATACTTTCTTCAATTTGTAAATTTGTAAATTTAACTGGGGGGGGGGAAATCAGCCATGTAATACATAATCTAACTGTAATTGATTATTTTAATGCAGAAAGTTTGCATTGAAATGCTCTTGTCTTTCATTCCATCTAGCCTGACTGGTTCCATAGGTGAGATAAACATTTATTATGAATGGCTTTACTCATCTTGCCATGGCAGAAAGCATCAAGAATAATATAACATTCATCTTCATGTTCTTTCTGCTTTTAGCAATCTCTAGCTTCAGGGACAAATCTCATATACACTCTTTTGACTTCGATAAGGATCTATTTTCCACTCCCTCTAGGGAACTAAGTGTTAGCATGTCATCTACTCATGAATCAGACCTCCTGAAGAGCCCTCCTGTGAAGAAAGCTGTCTCTACTGAAACTTCCTTGAAAATACTTATATATTTTATGAGGCTTCAATATTTATAGTTTCAATAGTGTCTTTGAGTTATATGCTTTCTATTTTCCTGCCTGCATTTAAATTACATTTTTGCAGACTGATTTCTACAGAAAGACTCCACATTTACATTTAAAAGCATGAATGAAAATGTATCAGTCTGGCCTACTTTCCCCTCTATTTGCAATCCTGGGATCATTGTCCTTCCATGGAACACAGATGGATTTTTTTTATGGATCATTGTATACTGCTTTAAAATATGTTCAAGGTAAACTGGATGGTTCTTCTCAGTTGTTTTCTATAATCCCTAGAACATCTCAATATATTGAGATTTTTGACAAGTTGCTCAAAACAACTTACCTGGCATTCAACCAACTAAATGCAAATAAACTTCTTTCAGAAAGATTGGAGTTAGAGTTGCAAAGGGAGTCAATGATGTATTATTTATCTACCTATTCACAATTCTAAGGCATTTCTCCTTAAACTTTAGAAGTATTTGAAACTAAAATATGTTGCATTGCCTATTGGTAGGAAGAATAGCAATCAGCCTGGATCCAGAGAATCCCACATAAGCAATGGATCATGTATATGGGGTCCAACATTAGAATATAATTTGTGATCAAAATTTTATAAACTAACTATCCTGAAGGGTTGTCTATGACCATATCACATACTTGTTTTCTTCTTTCATTTTTTTTTCAAATCTTAGTTTAGAAGAACAGTTGTAAAGTATAAATTTATGATATATGTGTGGTGTATATCATGGCAATTGTATGACTGTTTTGCCTGTTCAATTGCCACACAGCAGAGAAATTTGCTAAGTGATCTTGAATCAGGCATCTTTAAGCCTAATGAAATCCACAAGGTTTTGGTGAGAATAAAATTGAATGAGGAGATCACTTTCTAATCCAACTTGAGCTCTTTGCAGAATAGGCAGAATACAAATGTAATAAAACATGATCAATGAACATGTTTCAACATGATTCTGTTTTACACATTAAACTTTTGCCTTTAAGAGATATCGTTTGAAATGCAATACTAAGACCTTGAGTTATATACAGCTATAATTGCTTAGCAAATGTTGAATTCAATTGCATGAATTTGTGTGTGCACGTTTGTTACATAGGTTTTGTGGCTACTATTGTGCAAATGCATTCATTAATTGTTGAATATATCTTGTATTCACAAATACAGGTAAATATAATTTCATCTTACTGTCTCTGAAACATGCTTTTATTCCTCTGGTTATTGCTACTAATTTTCAAATCACATAAGAGTCTTGACTGGTAAAAAGACATGACTGAAAGGTTTCAGACTTTATATTCCATAACAGAACATAAGTTAACATAAGTTACACCAAACAATTCCCATAAAGTCCCAGGATATGATCATCACCTTCCAAAACCTTCCAAAACTTAGAGAAACAGGAGACTCTTTTATTGTAGTTCATGATGTCTTTCAGCTGCCTAAATAAATTGCATTGCCATCAGAGACAGAAAATACTTCTGTTTTGATTCAGGTTCTTTTATATCATCAAGACAACCTGTTCGTTATTTCCCCTCAGGCCTGACAGAACTTCATGCTGCCAACAAACTGTCAGAGATACTTAGTCTTGAGAGTGGGATTTGCATTTGATTTTCATGTAACATTAAGTAAAATGTTGGAATGAAACTTTATGGAAACTTCTGTTTGCCAGATTTACAAGTATGGAGGTAAAATACTAATTTGATTACTTAGCAATAAACAATTGGTGTGCTGTAGCTTTCCACGTAATCTCAGAATCTCATTCAGAATCTGCTAAAATATATATTCTGCAATTGAACATAATATTTTTCTTTTTAAATTATTATCGATTTTTTAATATGTTTGCAAACTGCTTTATTGGATTTTTGTTTTTACTGTTGTGAGCAGCCCAGAGTCACTTAGATGAAGTGGGCGACCATAGAAGTCAAATTAATAATTTTATTAATATATTCTGCAACAAAATGAGTCAAAGAAGCATTTTGGGAAGCATTGCAGAAAAGCTGAAGTACAGTATCTTTTGATGTTTTCTATCCCTGTAATGTTTTAACAGTTTAAGAAAAATGAAAGTTTTCTACCGGGATTACAAAGATACCTCATATATTGAGTAAGGTGACTACAACATTTCTGCCACTCTAGATTTTTTAAAGATTAAATGAATGGCAGCCAGAGTCTAGTTGATGCTATTGTACATATGACATGAATCCCTCCAGTGCCTAAAGTTATCCACAGAAGAGTCCAAAAGAAATTTACAGATATCTGTTACACTTGTGACATGCTAGTGAAGTACTGCAAGTACTGTATTTATCTGCAGGAATGTTGAGGGTTTTTTCTCAAACTAATTTGCATGGTCTAATTACCTGGGAACTGGGGAGATTAAAAGAAACTGCAGGAAATGAAGTAAGAAAAATTCAAAACCTCAGATAGTTTTGAAGATTAGTTGTTGCTTGAGAAGGACTGTTTGCCTGGTAATTTTAATTAGTAATGGTTAATTATTATTTTTCTCCTGACCCTGTTCTTTTATTTTCCATTTTTATGTTGATGTTGATGTAGGGCCTCTGGCACTTATAAAGAAACATACAAAGTATGTGTTTAGCATAGTATTAATTTATAGAGATGGAAGAATCTGCAAGATTTCATTTCAGCAGGAATGGTCAACCTTAATTTGTTCAGATAAGAAAACTGAGCATTTCATAGGATGATTGTCTCTCTCTATAGTTCTATACAACTCATGACCCACTGGGTCACAGTTTCAGAGATATTTCCTTATCTAAAAAGAGAATGACTATGGGTGGGCAAAAAAAATCAGTGGGAGAAGGACTGACTACCAACTTACAATCAGTTTGTATAGGCGCTCTGTTTCCTTTTTCTGCTATTCAGGGTTGTTGCAGTGAGTTTGTGGTCATCTAAAAAAAGTTCTTATGGCACTTCTCTTGTGGAAAGTTGGGTTGTTGCTTTGGTAGTGGAGCACTTGGTGGGTGTGGGTGGTTTTTCTGTACACTTGTGTTTCTAGTTTGCCATTGTGGTTTCTGTTGATTAGGACATCCAGGAAGGATAGCGAGTTATTGTTTTCTTCTTCTGTGGTAAACTGGATTTCTTTGAAGATGTTGTTGATGGTTCTTTGGGTGTTCTCTAATTGGTCCTTTTTATTATAGCGAAGGTGTTGTCTACATATCTGATTCATATTTTGGGTTGTATTTGTGGAAGTACTATAGCTTCTACATATCATATAATGACCTCTGCTATAAGCCCTGAAAGCAGTGATAGCATAGATGTCCCTTTAATTTGTTGGTAAGTTTGTCTATCAAATTGGAAGTATGTAGTTAGGCAGAGGCTTTTGAGATCCAAAATATTGATACCATATAATTGTTTCTTCTTGATATCAGCTGAAATGATGTCTGAATAAGCCTGAACTGCTTCTTAAATTATTTTCTCTTGAAAAATGTATGAATTGCTTGTTTCCTTATATAGCTATCTCATAATAACAAAAGTAAAATAATATGGGGGCCCATAATGAAAGACTCTTTTCTCACATATCGTATTAAATAAAAGCCCCAGATACTGATGCAATTAAGCTAAATTAGGGAGAAAATGGATATTTATTTCACCACTTCCAGTAATCGATAAGGTGAAATAAACCAAGTACGACCCTCGGAAAGCAAACTTTTAATTAAATATAATGCAGTCCTTAAAACAATAAATGATTCTTTGCCTATCCACACTGCTGCAGCTGTACTTTATACTGAGGTGGGTAGATCTTTATAACAAATGAATAAAATGCACATGACAATTCCAGAGAAGAAAGCTACTTTTGAAAGTTATACCACATGCCAATCCATTCTACCTTCAGAATTCCCAAAGCAGAGTCTGAAAAAGTCAGGAGAATGTTTGTTTACCTATTTGTTTATTTAATAGTTGGCAAAAATGAACATATTTATTATAACATATTTTTATTTATTTATTTACAGGTAGTCCTTGACTTACAATAGTTCATTTCATGACCGTTCAAAGTTAAAAAACACTGGAAAAAGTGAGTTATGACCATTTTCACACTTACGATAGTTGCAGTATCCCCTTGATCATGTGATCAAAATTCAGACACTTGGTAACTGACTTACATTTATGATGGTTGCAGTGTCCTAGGGTCATATGATCACTTTTGTTATCTTCTGACAAACAAAGACAATAGGAATGCAAGATTCACTTAACAACTATGTAACTAAACAACTACAGTGATCCACTTAACAACTGTATCAAGAAAGGTTGTAAAATGGAGAAAAATTCACTTAACTGTTTCACTTAGCAACATAAATTTTGTACTCAATTGAGGACATAACTCAAGGACTACCTGTATTTGTATCCCACCTTTATTAGTTTTCCAAAGAACTCAAGGCAGTGAGCGTATCCAATACATCTTCCCCCTCCCATTTTCCCTACAACAATCACCCTGTGAGGTGGGTTGGACTGAGAGAGAGTGACTAGCTCAAAGCCACCCAGTCAGCTTTTATGGCAAATGCTTGTTGAGGCTCTTCTGAAGCAATTTGATTACCATTGTGTTTTGAGGACAGGACAGCCAAAAGCATTATCAATATGATTTCTCTTCTGAAAGGTAACAGGGCTGGACTTTTCAGTTGTGTGCATTTATTTAATTTGACTTCTGTATGTTTGCTTTCAAGATATGCTATACAAACCTATAAAGTTTTAATAGTAATTTTATTAAAAATTACAATTTACAATGATAAAAACTAATGTAAACTATAAAATTAAAGAATATAAAGAAAAAATATAACTATAGATATGTAATTTTTGATGTCTTAAAAATAATGATTTAAAGGATTGTTCTTTATTTAATGTCAAGAAATAATCTGGGTTGTTCCTCTCAGCCCAGAGTAGAAGCAGTAAAGATACATAATAAGGGGGAAAAGTATGTTTGTATAAACGCATACATGTAATGACAAATATACTATTGTTTGTGCATTTGCGAAGAATAAGCTGAAACATTTTTAAACAAAAGGTAAAATATTGCTTCCTGTCCCTAATCTGGGATGCAAAATTTTTGTAGGAACTTGGTTATACCAAGATATCCATTTTTTTCAGACAAACATGCAATTCCATGCTATTATGTTCCATGCTACTACTTTATGAATGAAGAAAAATATTTTTCAGCTAAATTATTTAAAGATATTTTGCAAACTTGTAAAATTCTTGGCTTCAGGGACATGTATGCAAAACTTTCCTGTTTACTCAAGGCATTTTTAAAAATAGATAAAATAGAAACTCCAAATCAACACTTATTTATTGGTTCCACCTGTCATTAGTTTTATTCAATATTTTATTTTATTGTAGGATTGATATGTGTTAGCAGTTCAATACACATGCATCAGAAAATCAGGACATTAATGCTCAAATAATTAATTGAAATAAATACATAAAAATAAGAACCATTGTGCTAAATTTTCTATTTTAAAAAGTAAATTATTAACAAAAACAATAACAAAATTGTCTAAAGAGCCAAAAACCTCACAAAGCAAGTCAACAAAGCAAGGTGTGTAATTCATAAACAAGGTTCCAAGTCCAAAGCAAGCATAGGTAAAAACACGATGTAAAGTCAGAGTTTACAAAGGTCGGGCAAGTGTGTGCCTAAGCAAACAATTGTTCCTGACACGGACACCTTCCCCTGGCCTCTGGTTAAATCAGTTCATGTTTCTTGTGAGGTGGGGTGGGGTGGCCTCCTCACCAGAAGCCTCACAGACCTCCTCTGAGCTTCCCTCCACTCCACACTTCATGCCCTTGGAGGCAGATGTTCCCTATCAGAGGGTATTTGTTGCCTTTCATCACCACTTGGTCTGCAGCCAATCCTCCCTTGTGGTTGTGAGGGCAGTCAGCTCCCGATTTGGTCAACCACCTCCACTAATGCCGGAGGGGCCTGGGACAGCATTGTCCTCCCCAGACATTCCAGGGCAGACATGCCATCCCCGTTGGATGGTCCAAGTTCCAACTCCTCCCCCTCTGAACTGGGATCCGATGGGGCCATGATAATCAGAATAGTTACATACATTCTTCCCAGTTCAGTCACAAAATATTCAACAAAAGAATTTCAAGCAAACTGCATTCTGAAACCCAAAAGACTGTATCTAAAATTCTGATTTTAATAAGAAACAGATGTTCTCAGATTATAAATATTTTAAATTAAGACAAAATAAATTTATTATGGTTTGTCTTAAACAATAGCGCAGATTTATAAAATGATTAATGATTCAAGATTAACGATTCTCTACTTGAAATTAGAGATTCGAATGTTATTCCATCTGATGGGCACTAATTCAATAAGGGTTCTTTGTAAGAAAGCTGTCATCATACAATAACAGCTTCTCAAAATCAAAAGGGTTGAACCTGTATTATCCTTGTTTGGTTCAGATTTGAATGCAATCGTTGGAATCTGGATGGATCCAAAATCAATGTAGTAAAAAAGAACTCTCCAATCACATCTTCAACATAAATCATATACTTGATAAACAAAAGACTTTATAGATAGTCCTTGTTTAGTGACTGCCTCATGTAGTGACCATTCACAGGCACATTGGTGATAAAAAAGTCACTTTGTGACTAATCCTCAATTTATGACCTCTGCAAAGTCTGTAAAGCAAATGAAAGTTGAAGTATGATTGTAGAATGATAATATTCACTTAGTAAATGTTTCACTTAAGGACTGAGTTACCTGTCACTAACTGACAGTATACTTGTATTTAAATTATAACACTAAGCTACAACTAAATATATAGTACTGACTGAAAAATGCAAGCAATGGTAGAAATCAGTCCTAAATATTATGAATAGGGAAGCTTCAAATAGTTAGGTGATATACCAAGATCCTGGGTTCAATCCCTAGTATCTCCAATAAAAACTGTATTACAAAATCTTATTTCAGAGTAGATAGACACATTGCAATCTACCTATATCTGTAACATTCCAGGTTTAATCCACATCATGTCCATTTTAAAGTTTCATGTCATACTTTGTACAGGAAAAACAGAATACCACTAGAAGAAGTACTATGTGGCATTGCAAGAAGAGTGACCATACTAGGTATTCCTTTAGATATAAAAGAATATGAAAGAATGTGGAATTTTTTTAAAAAATATCTTTCTTGCTTTGTTGCTCAGAAAGCTAATCAGGTAATTTAATTTGTTAAGATTCCATCCACAATGGCTAAGCTAGCAGTTGCATTACCTCGGCAGGTGGGATCTCAGTTGATTCTCCCATGGTCATTGTCTACCATTTAAAATACAGCTGGGTATGACCCATCCGTCATTGCAAAGAATTCTATAGTAAAAAACAAACAAACCCTGCTATATAAAAATAGAAAAGGGATGGAGGAGAGGAGAATTAGCTGAGTCTTATAAAAGCTACTGTCATGTTGATATTGCCACATAAAGAAACATGTATATGTGCCATTTATTAGTTCTAAAATCACTGGAAAGATGCAGAATAAGTCCAGCATGCAGTTGAATGTTAAAATTCAGTTTCCATTCAAATTTTGACACAATCCCATTTCTGTGACTGGAAAGCTATCTAACCATACTCGCCATCGTTTTTCCAGTAAGCTTGCTTTTCATCCTCCATATACTGGTACTGAACTTATAAAAATAGAAGGCTAAAAGACATCAATGGTGCTCTTGGTTTCAGACTTTCCATTTAGGCCCATATTATCTATGTGTTTGGGGGCTTTACCTTTGACAGAGAGATGTTACTACCAGCATGTCTTATTACATGCTATTTTGCAAAATTGCTAATTGCATTTTGTTTAAGAATCCTGTGGTTTTCCCTTTTTTAAATAAATAAATAAATCTATTTTGGAACTATGGTTCATGAAGAAGATGCTTGATACCCTTCCAGCTAATATAAAGTCCAGGGATAGGAAGAAATAATAGAGAATCATTGCTTTTTGTCACTATCTTAACAGATTTCTCTTCTGGGATGTCATGATCCCAATCTAGCCTAAACTTTGCATTCCTTGATGGTCTTCCAACTGAATACAGCAACGACCAACCCTGGTTAACTTTCACGTCCAAACAAGGTGGCCAGATGATAAAATGAGGCAAGACCAAGACACAATATCTAGAATACTCTGCTTTAAGTTCTCATGGCAGCTCCTGTGAGATATCTCGTTCCATGAAGTTTCAGTTAAGATTATTTTACTTAAATGAAAGATGGCTAGTCAGTTCTATTATCTGTCTGTTACTTTTGCCTACCTTGAACTTGTGAAATAGATCAGATTTTGCTAGATACAACTTGCACTGTTGTGAAAGTGGATACCTGTAGTATTTTGACATATTTATTTTTGTGAATAATAGCAAGAATAGTCACCAGTCCATATATTGCAATCACATTATTCCTCTGCAACTGTTCATTTCAAAGAAGTCAGAACACCTTACTTTTTCATTCTCAGCTACATTTTCTGATACCGATCATTTTCTATAGTGGGT
Organism: Oxyrhabdium leporinum; assembly: GCA_032468155.1. Lineage (NCBI taxonomy): Eukaryota > Metazoa > Chordata > Lepidosauria > Squamata > Cyclocoridae > Oxyrhabdium > Oxyrhabdium leporinum. The sequence goes on from JANHFL010007798.1 coordinate 31,972, forward strand.
TCAAAAAATAATGTTCTGCATTTGGAATAATACCATACAGAACAGAAATGTAATGCAAACAGAATGGTAGTTAAAAATTCCCATCATATTTCTGGCAAGTTGCATGGTTTTGTGGATTGTTTTGTTTTCCACTGCAGCATACTGTGCTCCTATTTCTATGATCCAGCATGGATTGAACTTTAAACTCTCACTCCATACAACATTAGTTGTAACAAGTTTAAATTTTGGATATTCTTATGATGTCTTTATTTAAGACTAAGATTCTTGAGATTAAGAATAAGAATCCAAGTATTGGGGATTCATATATAGCTTTCATGTTCTTTGATAACACAACTGATGTTACTTCAGAGTCTGAATAAAATGGAACTTTGGAATAAGAAATCAGATGGCTACCATTTTGTAATAAAATAAGTAAATCTGACTTAGAATCGTATTGAAGCATGAAGGTTTTGGCTATTTCAAAAAATTCAGTGATTATGGAGACATAAAAGGCATTTCACTGCCCCTAGATAAGTGCAATGCATCCAATTCTAAGTGGCAGAATTTGATTTTATTAGGTTGGCTTTCTCCCTCCCACCTTCCCTTTCTAGGCAAGTCAGCCAGGAGTAAAAGAGTGCCATGAGATATCAATTAAAGGCTTTTATTCAGCAAACCTCTAGGGCATCCTTGAAAATTAAGATAAGAAATGGTCATAGTTAAATAAATGATGAATGAACTAGTTGGAAAAGATTCAAGGAAGCATAGAAGAAATTATTTGACCGAATTCAGTGCCAGAAGATGAAGCAGGAGCCAAGCTAAGTACTTTTTAAAAAGAGATTATGGAAAACTGAGAGAGATATCTAGCAATACGGCAGCTGTGATTGCTATAGGCATGAAACAGTGGGAAGCAGTGTCCACTTCTTGGATCACATGTGAAGCTAAATATTTTCATATTGCTTGTCAGCATATGTCTTCCTCATCTGCAATAGCTGTGGAAAATGTCTCAGGAATATACTGTCAGTCATAAACAACCAGAGAAACCAGAAACATAAATGGCCATAGAGAACTGAAGACCTGATACGAAATATCCTATTTCACGACTAATCGGACATTTGAACCATTCTTATTTGCCAGAGATCTTATTGGTATATCACTGAATACAAATACTCTTGGGTGCCTAAGTGTGGCTATAAAATTGTGACTACCATGTAACAGTTTATGTAAGGGGGGGGGGGAGAGCTAATATTTAGGCTGCAACATTTTCAAGAGACTGGAAGCCATTTGTCCAGAATGGTATAAGGTCTCCTGCTTGAACAGAAGGCTGGACTAGAAGAACTCCAAGATCCTTACCAACCCTATTATTCTATGTTCTAGGTATTACTCCCACCTTATTTATTTATTTTTATTTTTACATTTATATACCGCCCCATTCCGAAGACTCGGGGCGGTTTACAGCTTATAAGCAATA
>JANHFL010007799.1:1523-17250 GCA_032468155.1 Oxyrhabdium leporinum
TACTGATGTAAGAGTATTGCTTATAAGTTGTAAACTGCCCCGAGTCTTCGGAATGGGGCGGTATATAAATGTAAAAAAAAATAAATAAATGTGGGCCTCTCAATAGCAGAAAAAAAATGCCTGAAGGTAAGCGATGCACAGTGAGGGATACTGTGCCAGTCTCCAAGATGTGTGAATCTTGGGAAATTGCACAATTGCCGCTGCCTCCCAGTGCTGCCGAAGAAATACCATTATTGCTCACCTTTAGCAGTTTTTATTTTGCTGTTGAGAGGTCTGTGCAGTCTATCCACTGTTTCAGAAGGCTTCTGAAGTCCCACTAGCTCTAAGGAGGCTTCAGGAAAGAAGGCCTGGTGCAATTAAGAGCCACCTTGGATAAGCTGCACAAGCCTCTCAACAGCAGGACACACATTTTTGAAAGCAAGAAGCCTGCAACAGATTGCTAGGAACACTGGGCAATAATGGCAATCATGCTGCTTCACAAGGTTTTTGTGCCTTGGAGAATAGTGTGAGGAGGCATTTTTGGTGATAGCAACACCGCTATGGCTGACATTTAAACCTGGGACAGTGGCAGATGGCTGAGCCTTTAAAGGACTTGAGCCTCTATTTCATGCTTAGGCCCCATGCTTCTACTGAGAAATGCCACACCGCAGGGCCAGGCTGTGGCTTTGTGCTACACTGTAGCACCTTCCCAGCTTGTCCATGCTCTACACTGGACCTTGCAGGACTTTCCCCACCTGAGGCCTCCTCAAGTTCAGCTTAATGATTGCAACTGCAAGTGCCAAGATGATGGTCATGGACCAAAGTGGTCACATGGGCATCTTGCTTAATAACTGCAAAAACGTATGACCAAATTCCAGTTTCAATTATGGTCATAGGTCGAGGACCCCATGCAGGTTTTTTTTACCAGCTGATGCCAATAAATATATTTTAAATCAGAATTGTTTCCTGCCCAGACCAATTTGAATAACTGCAGAAGAATGTTTGTATTTGTTCAACAAGTCTTCCAGAAATGCAGCTTATTTATTAGAGGTGAGACTCAAGACTTCCCAAACAAAAGAGTGCATGATTTGTCCTCTTATTTATTCTAGTGGCTCCTGGAACAAAAAAGACTTACTAGGAAGAGAGCTAATCCAAAGTTCAGGAGAGCTGTACATATCATGCTGTAGAGCTGGCAAGGCAGGAGGCATTGGCATCTCCATATCTTCAGGTTCATTCTTTGGCCACACAGCTTCAGGGCTACAGGCCTCTGCGCTGGCAGGAGCCATTGGGGAATCTAAGTAAAATAAATGAAATGTAATTGTAATCCCAACTGCTTCCTAACATTTATAAAGAGATTTAATTATTTTCATATCAGACAAGCAGGTATTATTAGACTTCCTTATGCAAGTCAATACAATTAACCTTGTACCATTGGAATTTTACCTCTCCTTTCATCTAATCTGATAATCTAAATTGAAAGTTTCAATTCTTTTCTTCTAGTAAGTCTTTTATTAGTGCAATCTAACACTTTTGGTCTATAATTCCCAGAATTGTCAGCCAAGGGAAAGATGGTAGTTCTAAATCCAAACATAACTATATATCTCTAATCAGCATAGCTATGGAGCCGCTTTGTGGCTGCCTTAACCCTTTTCCCATTGCAATTTAACATCAACCTGAAGCTACTGGATAAGGTTATCCATCACAAATATGCCAATAATACCAAGTTCTACATATCCTCTCTGAACCAACCAAGTGATGGCCTCAAGTGTTCCCAGAACCTGGAAGTTATGAGGGTTTGAATGGCAGAGCACAGGCTTCAACTCAACTTTGGCCAGACGGAGTCACTGTAAGTTTTAAGACCTTCTGGTTTCTGGGGATTTTCCAACTGTAGCTCAGCATGGGAGTAAACTTCCTCAGCCAGAGCTGGTATGCAGAATTGGTATGCAGTCTACCACAACTTTTGCTCCTGCTCAAACAGCTGTGGCAACTGTGGCCAAAAAAGTTTTGCACAGGTTTGTTTTATGCATCAATTGTACCCATTCCTGAACTGGGAGGCCTTAGTCATGGTGACTCATGCCTAGAGCCTGAATTAGACTTCTCTGTCACTGCATATCAGGGAATGTATGTGTCTGTGGTTCAGAGATGGTTTCATAGCTGCTGCATTTATACATCTGCAAATGTTAACATTCTGGCTGGGGTGGGGGGCTCAAACAGCAAAGCACAGAACAGAAAGTGGTATCAACCAATCAGCATGGAAAACATGCACTTCCACATAATGAGCAGTTGGAATTCGGGAGGTGTGTGCATCAGCCCCTCTGCAGCCATCTGCAACCTATGCTTACCAGTGGTGAAATCTAAAATGTTTCACTACCGGTTCTGTGGGCGTGGATTGGTGATCATGTGACTGGATGGGCGTGGCTCACAAAATTACACAACCAAACTCACAAAATTACACAACTCACAAAAATACACAACCCCTACCCCATCAACGTATGATATTTAGCAACATAAAATCTCACAGCCACACATTTCAAAACATAAAGCTATAAATGTCACATAAAATTTGCTTACAAGCATAAAGTGATATTTGCCGGTTCTCCGAACCAATCAAAATTTTCCCTACGGGTTCGCATGAACTGGTGCGAACCGGCTAGATTTCACCTCTGATTGCCCCCAACAATCTGAATTCTCATTTTACCAACCTTGGAAGGATAGGAGGCTGAGTCAACCTTGAGCCAGTGAGAATTGAACTGCCAAACTGCTGGCAGTTGGCAATCAGCAGAATTAGCCTGCAATACTGCATTCTAACTATGGTGCTACTACGGGTTTTCGAGAACTGATCATCAACAAATCCAATCTTTGTTACTAAGCAAATTGGGGACCTCTTAAGGCTTAGAGATCCAGGAGACAGGAAATTATGAATGGAAGCTTATAGTCTTTCTCACAAACCTACTCTGAAATGGTATAGTTATTTTATCACAGCAACTTGTTCTGAGTCTTTTGAAGTAAGACTGTAACAAATATTTATACTTATCTAAATAAACTGCATGTGAGCCTTTTATTTTTGCTAAATATATAGAATTCTGCATCTAAACCCTCTAAGCTGAACAAACATTTTGAAGCCATTACATGTGCTAATCCAAAACCATGCATAAAATTAATAGAAAAATTAATTAACAGTTGGAATTGAGACAATTATTCTTTATTTCGTGATCTGGAATACTGTCCCAAACACCCTTCGACAAATTGATTTCTTTGTAGAAAACTGTTAAAATCTACATTAACAGAGTTGTGCAACCTGTTTCTGCATTTTATACACAGACACATCTACCTGTACAGCCAAAGTATTTTTGAAGGTAATTCAACAGTAGATACAGTAAGCCTTCATACTGGTCACAGAAGGGGACTGAAAATTATCCAGGATGAAGACTCGCTAAGCTTTTTAGGTAAAGTAGGAAAACTGAAAGCTAACATGAGGAAATTTGGGCATGAATTAATGGGTGAAAGAAATGATGGGTTGAATATGATAAATCATGATAAATATATATTAACTGAATGGGTATAGTCTAGAAACTGCAGCCCTAACCATATGTATTTGTAAGGACCCAAAGGGATGCAAGGGATATCACTGGTTATGATATCATCATAGCTTCTATTGAATACTTAACATCCCAGTATAACTGAGAGCAGTAAACTTTTTTAGTGTAGTGTATTAGTTATTAAATGTGTACGCTGCCTAATTCCCAACACCTCTGGCCTGATGTAACTAGAATTTTGCACAGAGTTCTGTTCTAGAAGGAGAATGGCTGGAGCTTGATATTATATATGGCAATACTTCATTTATTTATACCCTGTAGCACAGATATAGTTACCTGGATTTTTCCTGGAAACAAGTCTCTCCAACTGAAACTAATAAAAAGAGCCAAGACTGAGCCACCAGAATTAGCAACAGTGAAAGTCAAATGTGTGACACCCTCTCAACTGTATGCCTCTGGCAAAACCCACAAGTTGTGTACAGAATACACCTGGAGATATAAAGCTAGGGTGTTTTGGTGGCAGTTAAAAGGGGAAAATCCAACCTCCCTGCATTTAGAGCACTGTTAATTCATTTGACTAAGGTGATTTCCAGATTACATATTTTGTTCTTAGTTACCTTTTCCTGGCTTCTCTGCAACTCCCCCCTCCCCCTCCCCATTGACTGAAGCCCCATTCTAAAACTTATTTCCGAAACTGTATTATAAATCTGTGAAGTTTTCACTGCTACTGTTTGCACAAAGGCAGGTGATGGAATGAAAGCTTCAGCCCTTTAACTCATTTTCTTACATAGTTTATCTTTACAGCAAAAGAGCATTAAGTAAACATTTTAATCACTGAATCAACATAGAAGTATAGCAACTCTTTTACCAAAGGCATCAGGTAACTGTTGAGCAGGGCAGTCTTCCAGACCAATAACATTAGAAACAGTAAGGATACAATTACAATGTATTTTGGTAATTCATTTTTTTGTAACTTCTGAACGAGTATACATAGGATATTGATGATCATTCAGAAATTATAAAAAGTGAATAAACAGCAAAAATGTTTCTATCATTATGATACTATGCTGGTAACAACAGTTACCTAGTTTCTCTTACCCTTTCAAGCTCTTGTTGTTGGAATTTTGGAACACAAACAAAACAAAAATAATGATGGGACTGATAGAGATATAATACATTTATCGTTCTTAGTGTGTTGGGTATGTAGCATCCTCTTAATAGTTCAAACCCTGGGAAAGGCTCTTTGATCAGCTGACTCCCTTATAACAGGCCAAATTTTCTAAGAGTTTTGAGCACAGGAGAGAAAAAAACTCACGTGGGGGTTTTGGGGGCTTTTTTTTGAGCTCAGAATAAAATTTGATTGCTTCATGCTTTGACAGACTTGAAAAGTTTCGCCTTTTGAGGATGTATACAGTTTACAAAAACCCCGTATGTTCGGAGAGTTTTGTTTTCTATGCTGTCAAAATGTAATCTTGTTTTGATGGAACAGAGGATACCCAATACTTCAGATGAAAGTTTTTCACTGGCTCTATTTTTGTGCAAGCTTATAACAAAACCAAACCTGTTCCTATCTTGTATATACCCTTAGTATTACTCCTATTCATGATTCATTGGAAGGCTGTCTCTGAGAAACATTCAAATATACCACAACAGAAGACAGGGTCCATCAATCTGTTGCATGGCTATAAACCAGGGAAGGTGCTAAGCCTCAGCAAATATATCCATATTTTAATATTTCTTCAGTTTTACCAGATACACTGGGAGCTTCAGCATTTTTCAACATTCTCATAACTTTTGTGACTTTTTGTCTTGGTTTTTTTTTTCCTTTTCCAGTTCTTATACTTTTTAATATCCATTTTTCCCATGATTTCTTCTTGATCCACATTCAGAATCTTTCATCATCCTTGTATCCATGTAATGACATATGGGAAAGACCTTGGGAGACCACACAAAGAAATGCTGCCTAGGGACAATCAGATAAGAGAGAGAGAGTAGCCCACAGTTGCATGGAAGGTGAAGCAAGTGGCTCAGGAGGGACCTTCCCTAGGTTTTCTGGTCATAAAGGTGACAATGGGAGAATTGTACTGTATTTGCTGCATTGCAAATTCTGTCAAAATTAACTCATGTGGTCATGTTTCCTATCTAGTCTACCTAGTAAGGCTGACAGATGCTTTTGTACACAGGATCTGCAATAAACTCTCTTCACAGGTTATTGGGGAAAGGCAGACCTTCAAATAACCTGGGCTCATGTCATGTAGCTCTTTATAGATTACCAGCCAACTATTAGTTACCTGTTATGGCAACTAGTTAAAAAATGTTAGCAACTATCTGACTTCCACTCTGAAACATAGTGCCTATTTTCATGCTTTTATTATCAGAATTTTCCATCATACATTCCCACTGTATACATGATAGGACCAGCAAAATGAAGTCACCTGCTCTTTCCCTCTCTCACTTTGGAGTTGAATTATGATAAAGGACTGTTTTGGGATGATGAGTTACTCCTATTCTATTTCTAGGTGAGGCAGGTTCATTCTGGAATAAATGAAAGGTAAGACAATGAAGTGGAATAGGAAAATAGCAGCAACTGGCATAAATCCAGTCTTTTAAAAAATATACATTACCAATAGAATTGTTCTTGAAGATTACACTGCCATCTAATGATGTAAATATAAATTACATTAGATAGACCAGAAATAAAAATAATACAAAGAATCAGTCCAGGGCAGAAAAGTGAATGCTCTGCAGGATGGGGATGCAAGAAATGTAATTCTGTCCTTAATGAAAATTATCGCTTGATTGCCAGCAATTCATACATGCTGCTCTATTCTGCTCCATCAACAAAAGCTATTGTTAAACTTAGAAAAAATCACTCCTGACTGAGGACAGCTCCTACCTGACTCAGTTGATTCCAAAAAGCTAAGCCAGGATAGATTAATTTTTGGATGTGAGACCATTGGAAATCCCAGGGCTGTAGGCTAGTTTAAACTGTGAAGTTGAAAAATTATAGAAAAATAAAACACTTTTGTACTTTGTATTGTCACCAAGAAAAAACCTGGGGGCATTGAACATAATTCAAAAGAGGCTTTGAGGATGAAAAATAGGCATTGGATTACAAAAACTGTATGGCAAAATAGAGAGAAAACATTTGAAGGGAGGGAGAGGAAGTTTTATTTATTTAAATCAGGAATGTCTAACCTTGGCAATTTTAAGACTTGTGGACTTCAATTCCCAAAATTCCCCAGACAGCATGATTTGATATTTATCATTGGGTTCAATAATACATTATCTTAGGGCTACTATATCAAGATAGCATCAAATATCTCTGAATAAGAATATTCTGTTCCTCTTTGCTACTGTCTAGATTTTTGTCACCCATATACCTAAACAATCTATACCAATATTGCTGACTATATTGTAATTTCATGGGATCATAACATAAAAAACTTCATATTAATTGTAGCACATCCCGAATGGTAAGTACCAGTGAAACCCATGGGGTTTCTTTCTTCAACAGAACATGTGGTGTGTCCTTTTTTAAAATAAAGGACATCTACATAGAGCAGGGGATCAAAGGGATGAATTATGTTTCTATACATAACTTTATGGGACAGATGGAATCTACCCTTAAAGACCCAAGACACTTGGGGCCAGATTATCAAAAGTATCAGACACTAAAACCTATTAACATTTTCAAACCTTTATCCTTGCACATGTCAGCACTTTTTAGCTCTGTTTATAGGGACCAAGTGAAAATTTAACTGCTTCAAAGTTCAAGTCAAGGTTAGGTGAGTCCCTAAAAGGGTTAAGTTATTTAAACATCTTGGCAACCCTTTCCTCCCCCCCCCATTCATTCTTGAATAGTTTAAGGTATAACCTGTTTCTGGATCAGGCCCACTGAAACACAGTTTGGATTGAAGTTAATTCTCTGAACTGCATGTGTGCATTTCTAAACAAGAAGAGAGAACTTGCATTAGGAAGCTAACAAACGCTTAACATTTTGATTCTTTTTACACTTAAGGGTGAATTTAGTCATTCTAAAGATAAAGGTTACATTTATACTGAATTTATATACATCTACACTGAATATGTTCAATGAGCCAGTTTGGTGTAGTGGACACTGGTCTAGAAACCAGCAGAAATAAGTTTTAGCCTCAGTAGGAATGGAAATTGGCTGGATGACTTTGCTCAGTCATTCTATCTCACCCCAGCCTACTTCACAGAAATGTTATTGTGGGAAAAGAGGAGGTGAAAGCACTGTCCACATTAAAAAGTATTTGGAAGCTTCAGCTAGTACAGAATTCAGTTAGACAAGTGGTCAGCTAATTAGGATATGTAACACCACTGCTTCAGGAGGTGCCAGTGTGTTTCCGGGTGCAATTCAAAGTGATAGTTGTAACCTTAAAAGCCCTTCATGGCTTGGGACTGGGTTGCATGAGGGACACCTTCTCACAGTTGTAGCTACTGTCCAATCTGGTCTGGCAGAATGGGCATGACCCAGGTCCTGTCAGTTCCGGAATGTCAACTGGAGGGGCCAGGAGGTATACCTTTTTTGTCATAACGCCTGCCCTCTGGAACAGACAACCTGAGATTAGGATGTCCCTTACCCTGTTGGCCCTTTGGAAGGCTTGAAGCCCTGGCTAAGTATTTGACTTTGGGTCCCAAATATGGGAAGGGCCCATTTTTTGGTTACGTTGACACTAGTATCTGTTGGCTGCTATTTGTATTTCTTTTTTGTACTGGTATTAACTATTTTAATGATTGCTTTCTGGCTAGAGTTACTAGATTGAAATTGGCAGCTATACAAATTGAATAAAACAAACAAACAAAGGATGTCAGCTTGAGTTGTATAAAGTAAAAGCAGGAATGCCTTTCCAGGTTCTTAGGAAGGACTCAATATATGGATAAAAATGCCAAATCCAGTTTACACACCTGGCTGACTGTGCAACTAACAAAACTAAAATCTACTAAAATCTACAAAAATCCTGTAGATTTTTGACAAGATCTCAGAAGTAGTTTGCCATTGCCTACCTTCTTTGGAGTGAGAGAGAGAGAATGACCAGCCTAAGATCACCTGCTGGCTTTGTGCCTAAGGTGAGATTAAAACTCACAATCTTGCTGTTTCTAGGTTAATGTCTTAACCACTACAGTACACTGGCTGTCAGTGTACAGTTCTCATTTTAACTGTAACCCAAATATTTATGGTAATGATGACATGAAGAGGCAATATAGGAGGAATTTTGTGACATGTTGTAAATAATGACGTGGGATGTTTCTACTGAAAAATTACTGGAACAACTCTGTCTTATGGAAGATGCTGTGTGTACAAAATGTCTCATCAGTATCTTCATTGACGGTCATGAAAAAGACTGGGATAGATGGCTGGGGGATGGAGGGGGGGGGCGAGAGGCTGCAGATCAGGGAATGTGGTAAAGCATTTTGCCAGTTACCTTAACATCTACCATATACTGTACCATGAGTCATTGGAAGTCTAGCAGACAAACAAACGCATAGGCACCAAATAGATCTCATTTGCTTTTAACTGAATCTTTCTTTAGCACTGAAAACTAATTAGAATGGCCCAGATGTTAAGAAAGGTACATTTATGACTCAAGAAAATTGAGTTAATTTTGTTTCACATATGTTGGATGTGTAAAGATGTTTTTAAAAGTCTTGTGCTGGCATTGTAAGAAATTTAAGGGTTCTCTTACTCCTATGATACGTCCTTTTTATTAACGTCTTACAAAAATGAGATGGAGCAATTTGATCCTCTGTAGTCTAGATTTACTAATAAGATTATGTATTTAATTATTTTTTATATTTCTGTTACATGGACATTTCCTTTTATTTTTTGTTTTTTTCTTAAGTTTTATGTTTATTTAAATTTTTGTATAGTATGCATACTTTTATTGTACTATTCATAATGTTTCTTATTTTTTGTGTTATACTTCACTAATGAAAATATTATAAGAAACTAAAAAAGAAAAGCCTTCAGTACCGCCTTTAAATGTATTTTTTAGTGGTAAACCAATCTGAGTGCGCAGTAGGCCATGTTTCATTTACAAAGCTATCCTCTGACATCTTGAAACAATTCTCTGACCCCTACTATCTTCTGTTTGGGGTTTTTGACCTCATCTAGTGATAACACAGCCCGTTCTTAACTTAGGAGGGCAGTTGAAAGCACTACTAGTAAAAGAAAAAAGCCCAAGTTGAAAAAACTTTGATCTCTTATTGTACTTGTCTCTCTTCCTTTCTTCTATATTTTAATTAATTTTAATATGCAGAAACACATTTTTTTCTTAAAAATACGGGCTAATGAAGAGATTAAGTTAAACAGTGATACACTTTCAAGCAGATGTGTTGAGTTAGCAAACTTACTGACTTTATTTTTACTTATTCTTTGCAAGTGTTGATCATGTCAGCTTTTCCATTTCCATCTTGTTTGATATTTGGCCCTTTATGTATTGGGTATGTCATCTGGGATTTTAACCAGTGTGTTTTTCCTATACCTTTGTCTGGAGGTTCAGCAGAGTGAATGAGAATATATTTCTGATGTATCTGATTGAAAATGGAAAGATCTGGGTGGTTTATCCTTAGCAAATATGATCCTAACCCTAACCCTAACCCTAACCTCTGTCTAAAATTGCGCAGGTGAAAAATAATTAAATATAGTGTCTGGCTGAACACTTAGATTTTGCAAGTATGCATAGGATTTTACTGAAAGAAAGATCTGCTATGAAGTCCATGCAATACAGCAGCATTTCTTTCATATTTGACGGCTGTAATTCTATACTCTACAGTTCAGGGCTGGTAAATATGCTAATTATGTTTTTTTCTCCAGTATTTTACTTTTAGTACAGTTTTATCTGGTGTTCATAGTTTTTGGCAGCAGGTCTTTTAATATAATATATTTTTGGCACTGTATTCAGGAACGCTTGGATTTTTCTGGAGGCTTTCCCCAAATTTACTATTGTGCAGCAGTTTTCCAAATAACATACCAACTTCAGAAAATGGTGACTTTCCAATGATCCTAAGTTATAGTTCATGTATTGCTTTGGACATGTGAATGGGGGTATGTTTGCATTCAAGTGTAAAATATATTAGTCTCTCCTTTGTTCCTTCAATTGAGATGGCCTTGTTGGACAGGGATACTTGGAACTGTATTCCAGAACTTTGGAAAGCCACGTTAGGTAAATATTATATATGTAAACGATATATTATGTATCTGACTGTCAGCTTAAACAATTCAAATAGAATAATAAAGCCTAAATTATCACTTAATTATGCTACAAAATAAACCAATCAGTCAGCTAAATGATTAGAATGACATGAATTGCTCATGAAAACAATGGAGTCAGTGTTATGCTTTAAATGTTGTTAAGTTGGCAATGCTGCCAAACTTATGGAATTTGATAAAACTGGATAAATTTGGTCTTTATACTAATATATCAATCTTCATATATTAGACTTTATGCAGGGCTATAGTTATAGGTGGGATAGCAAGAGACATTTATTTTTTCTACATTATCAGGGGCCAAAATAGCGAGAGACATGACATTGCAACAACAACAACACTTGTGTCCTATGTATAATATTTATCATCTTGCAGGCGCACAGGGGGGAGCTATATAAGATAGTGGTGTCTGCCTCACAACCACTTTCATTTTTGGGTTGCTTTTATTGCAGTTGGATTTTATAAACATTTCAGTATCGAGTAGCAATTCTTAATCTATCCAATTAGTTGCACAGGGACATATATTTATGGTGATTCATCTTGTTAAATAAATTTAATCATATTTGGCCAACAGGCATGAGTAGAAAACCTGGTAGGAAATGGAAAAGGTGAATCATACCTTGATTATGATTGATGACTCTGAGGCTTGCAAATCTAGACTACAAGGTCCTTTAGCAAAAGACATATTGCCTTTGGAGATATCTTAGATCACACTCCTAGAAGCTTTCCTTTTGTCTTTAAAGCAATGGTTCAGAAAAGGTCTGAACAAAATACTTTATAAAGCTAAACCGCTAATAAATTACAAAGATTTCTCACTCAGGATATCTTCAAAATCCATTATGTTTGAGTTTAAGTTTGTTATTAATAAATGTTGCCTTAGCACTATCATGGGAATCTAAAAAGAGGAAAACAAAAGGGAAATGATGACATGTGTGATGACAGTTTCATAATGTAGTATATTATGCAATAATTAATGACATGCATCTTCTTCTTTTGACAGTATTGCAGTTTGCTGTGAATGTCATGATTTCTCTTTCCTGCAATATTTACTCATTTTAATATGCAAACTATATTGCATCTAGTTCTGATTTAGAGTGCCATTCTATTTTAGCATGTGACACCTGTCATATAAATATTTCTTTACAGTTATTAAAGATGTGGAACCCTTGCCATATTTTGCTCTTAACTTTCAAAGTATGTCTGGTTCTGAATAATCACAATTTACTCAAAATTATTTAATGGTATATTTAACGTATTGGTATATTTCTGCTGGATAGTAATCCAGGGCTAGCTTCTATGGCTCTACATGCTTTTAAAATGACTTGGAAATAGAGCTTCAGTCTCTATGCGCACATAGTACTTTCCCATTATTTATTAAACATGGAACATCTTCTTTTTTCTCACCAGAATGTTATGACAGCCTAGAAAAATGGATGCATTATAGAAGATTTGAAGATACTTGCACATTCTTTAATGAATAACGGAGATGTTCATCATTGTACATGGTATGCAGCAATTCTTTAAAATTATTTTTACAGCCTAACTAAACAGTGTAGACTTTTGCAAAAATTGGATGCAGGTTCTACAATTATTCCAATAAGTATTCATGTTTGGAAATGATCTACTGATTGAAATGTCTTTTTCCTTGGATTAGCTTTATAATATAATCCAGCCCCCTATTTCAGTTTATATCAGGGTGTCAGCCCATGGGCCGGATGTGTCACACACAGGCCACGCCTACCCTAGCTCAGTGAATGGGAAAAAATGTCACGAAATGTCATGTGACAGCAATGTGACATGGTGAGTTTGACACTCCTGGTTTATATTTTCAAGAAAGTGAAGTTACACCATTCTACTGTTAGTGATGTTTGAATGAAGAAATGAAAGAGAGATGCAAAAATGGAGGACTAACTGGATTTTGTCAGTGAGATCCAGCTGTTCATCAAAACAGGCTCTATGAATTAAAGTATTATGTAGACCAGGCATTCTGAAAAAGGAAATCTATCAAGTTTGTTTCTGTCAGATATTTTTCTGTGTGACTGAAAAGTTGACTCATAGTTTCTTTGAACATCAAAACTGCAGATGCATTTATCATTCAAAATTGGACTGCAGACTCTTTCACCTAAGGATATAAAACACCTGTTCATGTTGGTTCAGCTGCACCCAGGGTGTTTGGAGCCACATTTTCCTTTAATATTTATCCTAAACTAGTAGTCCATATATTGTATAAGAATGCATTCTATAATAATATCTCTATTTTCTAACTGTAGAACTTTTATTCTGCCTGCTTCCATTTGTTCTCTTTATCATGGTTCATAGAGTAACAGGAATAGGAAGAAATTAGCTACAAAAATTAATTTTGGGTACAGTTTGTGCTACCGAGTGGATTTCTTTTTCAAATCCACTCAGTAGCACAAACTTTTAAAGGCTACTTCAGAAGTTTCCTTTACAAGAGGAAGAATGATGATCTCATTCCTTGTCTTCATTTGAACATGTCTGCTTTAACCCCCATGGGTGGCATTTTTTATACTATCACTCTATCTTGTTCTGCATGGAAGAAAGCTTTATGCTGCTTCTACTATATGGGGAAAATAACTAGTATCAAAGATAGGCTATGTAGAGGATTGGTATTTCCTTTTCCAATCTCTTTCCTTTCCCAGGTGTCAGATAGTCTGCTGAGCAGAACTGAATATGGTTCATGGGCCTGAGTTCTACAGGTATAAATTTAGATAATGGGAATTGCCACAGCATGTGAGTTTTCTGATACAGTTGAAATGGGATAGAAGACCAAGGACATACTAAGAATGAAGGAGTCAAGATGGTCTACCATCATATGGTTGGGATTTTGTGATGCTTCCAGTTATGAATGCAAAGAAAATGCACCTGTTTTACATAGCTTAAATAGAATGTTAGAAGGGCTGTTTAGAAGCATGCTTTCCCTGTTGTTTGTTGACAATGTATATCTGTGAAGAATGATCAAGGTGTAATGGAATAATAATGGAAGGCTATGTCTTAGAAATGGTAAACATTTCTGAAGTCAGAATTCTGATCTGACCTCAATGTGTCCTCAGTTTCTAAAATGTGATTTAAGTGAATGAATTGCAGCAGTTAAAATCTCTAACCTTTTGGTAGCCCTAAAAGCATTTACATTCTTCCCTCACATAAGAATGCCAAAAGCAGTCCATGTTGTCTCTGGAAATCCACCAAAACTCCAGCCTGAAATTTGCAAGTTTTATTGGATTCCTAAAAATGAAAAAGAAACCATATAAATGTTCCATGTAGATTAGCAGGTCATTATTTGGCCTCTTTGCTCTTAAAGATGAAGCCTCCTTGATCCTAAACTATAAAAGGACTTCACAATTCCTTTCAGCTTCTCTTTGATTTCAGCCCCAAACTTCATTTTCTCACAACAGTAAACTCCTGTGTTTCATTAAATGCAATTTCTTTAAGGGGTGCTTAAGCACATATTCTTGTTTTGAAAAGTTCTTTCCTAAATTGTCTTTTTTTTCCTGATGACAAGATGGCAGATTAAAATGTTATTGCTATATTCCAAATGCTAATTAATTGATCCATCAGGCTGAATATATGACTTTCCTTTTAATAATATATTGTTTAAATTATTTTGCTCTACATAATAGCTAGGTGCTCACCTAGTTTAATAATGAAACTGAATTATGTAAAGATGCTTACAGATGTTACCAGCTGGTCTAATTCAAGGTATTCCACCCTGTTCTGAAGATAAATACATAGGCTAAAATGTGGATTATGGTTAACAGTGCAATTAAGCCTACATGTGACAGAGACGAAGATGTAACCTTCTAATTCAATTGTGTGCTGAGTCTGTGACTGCCATGTTATAATTATAATAGATATTATAGTATATCATCTTCCAGACCCAGATGGATCTATTATGAGCAGAGAACATGACAATGCCTTATATACACTAGGAAAAAATTTGGGGGCTTATCTTCAAGGCTTCTCAGCAGAACAAGTAGGAACCCTATTCAGAGACAGGCAGGAAAGTATGCTATATTTAGAAAGAGCATAATAATATAGAACATGTAGGTAGGGACACAAATAACCAATCTGTTTGCCCCACCAGCCAGTTACGGGTAGTCCTCAACTTAAAACAGTGACTGTTCAAAGTTACAATGGCACTGAAACAAGTGACTTATGACAATTTTTTCATGCTTATGACCGTTGTAGCATCCTCATGGTCATGTGATTTATATTCAGATGCTTGACAACTAACTCACATTTATGACAGTTGGAGTGTCCTGGAATCATGTGGTTAACTTTTGTGACCTTTTGACAAGCAAAGTCAAAGAAGAAACCAGATTCACTTAACAACTGTGTTACTAACATAACAACTGCAGTGATTCACTTAACAAATGTGACAAGAAAAGTGTAAAAGAGAGCAAAATTCACTTAACAAATTTCTCACTTAACAACATAAATTTTGGGCTCAATTGTGGTTATAAGTTGAGGACTATCTGTATTATGGGCAGTGACAGTCTACTGAACCTAGAAATGGTTGGCTTTTCAGGAGCTGAACATTACTTCATTTACTTAATTAATGCTTTTTAGGGCTGCATATATAAGACAGTGACATAATACCATTATTGCAGTCATGGGGCTTCAGCCTAAGTTCTCTTTCTTCTCAGCTGTTAATATTACCATAAGTTTTCTTTATTGCCAGCTGAATATAATTATGAAATTGGGATATTGTGAAATTAGGAGCTATATTCCTGAATTTTGGTGATGCCATTTTAGAAAACTGAGAAGACATAAAAGAAGCAAATTTGTAATTTTCTACTTCAAATCTATGTTATTTGTAAGGATTACTTAGTTTCAATGTAGAATAATTCTAATGCGATTAAAAAAACCTGATTACATTGCTGCTTTTTGAATTTGGTGCATTATGTTATTTTAAGGATTTTTTAAAATATATGCAAGGACAATTTTGCTACACATTTAT
>JANHFL010007799.1:17350-35926 GCA_032468155.1 Oxyrhabdium leporinum
TTTTGTTACACATTTATCTCCTTGTTAAATCAGCTGGATCAATTTCAAGAGGAAAAAATGGATAGGCTGTGGCAGAGTCTATTCAACTTAAGGGGTGCTATTAAGGCAAGTTTTCCCAAGCTATCATGGAATTTGCTATCATGGAAAATCCTGCCTTGGTCCATCACTGCTTACCATGCACAGCAGGTAAAAAACTGTCCTTGACTTGCAATGATGGGATGTTCTCCAATGTATAACCTTCATTTCCCCCTTGACTACCCATATTTGGTTGGTTTTCCTTTTTTTTTTACTATCCCCAAATCTATCCCAAATTTGAAAACAGATTTCAAAATAAAATATTTAAGACAATATATTTGGATATACACATTTAAATTCAGAATTTCATGCAGTTTTTTTTTAAGAAAGTGATTCTGAAAAATCAATGAATGCCATATAAAAGGGGTACAGACTCAAATAAAGAGGCTTACCCATCTCTGTTTAGGAAGAGTGGATATAGATTCCATCCAGGTCTTTAGAGTCCATAACAATGCATACAGAATCAAAAAGTATTGGGAAAAAAATAAAGCTACATTGACTGGTTATTATTACATGATAAATGATGGAGTACAAAAAGAAATGGACTGAAGCCAGCTGTGCTTAAAGTGATAAAGGCAATTTTTCTTCTTTCAATATCTCTTACTGAATAACAAAATGCAGTTTAATTCAACTTGTCAGGTAGCAAAAGAGAAGCACAATTGTGCTTTGCACCAATGGGGTTTATGCTGACAAGTGTCTTATAAAACAACGACAAGCCTTTGCAAGAAACTTGGCTATCCACACTACCTTGCATGTCCTTTGTAGCTTCTTTTAAATTGTTCTTTTCTCTGAGTATCACTTGCTTTCCAAAAAGTCAGTCAAATTCAAAATCAGTTTTGTGTTAACATTCGTTCTTAAGTTTCAGTAGGGATATTCCACACCTGTATAAAAAGGACATTTAGTGAGAGACAAGGGTGGTGCAATGTATTATTTAATGATACGAATCTTGTCTTCTTTTAGAATGACAGATAGGACAAATACTAGGCCTCTCAGCATATGCAGTCTGATAATATAACTGTGTTCTCAGTAAAATTTCCATACTGAAATAAAGTTTAAAAAATCTTGGAGAACCTTTCCTAACAAGGCATCTTTGCCCCATTCCTCTGTTGGATATTGATTTTCTCAGTAAACTCACCTTATGGTGATTTCTTCAATTTCACTAAATCTGAGAGTT
This sequence comes from Oxyrhabdium leporinum, assembly GCA_032468155.1. Classification (NCBI taxonomy): domain Eukaryota; kingdom Metazoa; phylum Chordata; class Lepidosauria; order Squamata; family Cyclocoridae; genus Oxyrhabdium; species Oxyrhabdium leporinum. The sequence goes on from JANHFL010007799.1 coordinate 18,600, forward strand.
GAAAAATATTTAGATTTTTCTGGGAAAGAATTGTCTTCTACCTTTGAACATTTCAGAGATGCAAAATACATATAAAAATGATAAACCTTCAATAATATTTTTGATATGTATTTTTTTTTAAAAAATTAACTGGTTCTTTATTTTTTGCATTCAGCTTATTTTTGACACAATAAATGTGAAATTTTGCATCTAGAAATGGAATATATATAATAGCCTCCTAAACTCTCAAAATCAGCATAGATTGGTTAGCATAGATTAAGCACACAAAACCAGAGCAAAGGCAAAAGATCTCTAGATGAAAACCTCCTTTTAAAGGATAAGTGTGGCTATAAATTGGGTTTACTTAATTTATTGCTTCCAAGAGTCTTGTTAAGGTTTTATGGCCTAATTGAAATATTGTCCTTGAAACATCTGTGGAATCCTCTTAACAATTATTTGTCACTGATATACCTGTGTATGCAGCTAAAGTGAAAGCAAAATTTATTCTAGTTGGTTGAAGATATTAGATCATTAAAAAAAATGTAACCCTTTAATTTATTAATTTATTAATTTCTTCTAACCCGGGAAACCAGAAGTCAGTAAAGTACGATCAAGAATGTGAAGAGAAGGATGACATTATTTTTATATTTCAAAACATCAATTATGAATGGAAACTTTGTTTGCTAATACATTGCTGAAATAATAAGGACCCAGTACAAATTTAAAAATGCAGAGAATACACTTCATGGTGATTCACTATTTGAACAAAATAAATTGAGGTTTATTGAGGCTATTCTATTTTATATGAACAACATATAAAATAGGTTTCCATTTGTTATATTGGAACAGTTTTCAAAATATAAATGATATGCGAAGTATACTAATCTAGAAAAGCAACTAGTTTTATTTTCCACCTGGGAGAGTACTCTGTCTAAATTTAGCATTCAGATATCTGTAGGGTAATAGCAAATTTTCCATCTTTATTCATTTGCTAGAAGGTGTCCAACTTGTCTATTTCATCTTGAATGAATTCATTTTTCATTCATTGCTGAATCTTTTGACAGCAGATAATTGACAGTGAGCCATCTTGAAAGGTAAGCAGATCAGTCCAAGTTAGTACTTAGATGAGGATCAGTTTCTGAAGTTCAAGGTTGGGTGGTAGACTGGGGAATAAAAAATGATTTAGGAAAATCATAGTGTGCAAATCAATGCACAGAAATATCCACAAAAATCATCAAGTCATGTTATGTCTTATTTCTTCAGCAAAATATGAACTCGGTTTCAGAACATAGACTGAAATGTAAGAAGAGAATGCTTAGTTAACAATGATTTTGAGTGAAATGCTAACTGAATTTTTTCAAGTCTGTGATATCCTTTAAAAGAATGTGATTGCTGTTCTGTTGTATCAAAGATGAATAATTTTGACTCTGCTGGGGTTTTCATCGTAGCAAGTAATATCATTCACAATTTAATCATTTCATCTTCTTAGCCTCTGTTCCAGTTGTTTCACTGGTTGTCGATGCATAAAAAGATTATTATGTGGCTTCATGTGCCATTAGTGAAGCCCCCCTTTTTCTCCAAAGCCTTTGAGAAATCTAAATTTAGGAACCAAATGTAAACAAAAGGCTAAAATGACTAAAGTCTTTGGTTAATGATAATTTGATTTGCTTCTTAAAAAAGTGTCTTCTTATGCTTTTTGACACCTGTTATGAATACAGAATAGCAGTGTGGGTTTCTTTGGGTTCATGATGGTAACTCAGTTGATAAAAGAACCAGGCCTTCAGGAGATGGAATGGGACAACTTGGAGTGGCCATCTTGGAATGGACAGCTCACTGCCAGCTTGCCTCTGCCAACTCACTGCTGCCAAGTTGTCGCAGGACAACTGAACACGGCTAATTTGTGGCAGGGACAACTTGCTGCAGCCAGCCAGATGGAGAGTTGGGAGGGAGGGCAGGCAGGAGAGCGAGAGGGTGGGTAGAGTGCAAAGCGGTGACAGTGGTGGCTAGGCGCTTCCCATTTTCACACCTCCCCCATTGCCACAGCTTGCGGCACCATTCCGTTGGCACGATGGGGAGGCACGGCCAATTCACCATCGCCGGCTTGCCACTGCCAAGTCACCTCTGCCAAATGGGATATGCCAGGCTACCGCCACTCTGTCCTCTGCCCACCTGCTTACCTGCCTGCCTGCCTGGCTCTTCTTCTGGTGGGAAGTCCCCGGCTGCCACCACTCTGTACTCTGTCCAGCCATTTACTTTCCTGTCTGCCCAAGTTGTCCTAGAGCCCTCGGGAGAAATGGGTGAGATCTTGTATTAAAAGTCAAGCAAGGAAAGGCACTTCTTCAAGATAGTATCAAAATATTGTATAATAGAAATAAACAAGAGTTACTGTTGACTCTGCAGAAACCTCTTGATCTTAAAAATGTCAACCAATCCTATTAAAGGCCAATTGGGCAGCACTAGGCAATATTATCTTTAATCCAATTATACACTGATTGTATAGGAGCGATTCAAGATGCACCAATACTTCAGAGTTTAGCCAATAATGTGTTAAACTAGCTAATATATGGACAATCCAACTATCACTTTCGATAATAGTTTATATCAGTCAACTATTCTAATTTTAAAATAGTGAACTCTTCATATTTAGCATAGATACTTATCCTTCCTGTAAATAAAATGCTACCTTTTCTAGTTTTCTAGGGCAACAAATCAGCAAATATTCAAAGTCTGAGTTTACATACTGATTCATGTTTGTTCAGTTCTGATTTAGTTATTGAATGAACTCAGCCATTATGCTATTCAAGCCACATTTGTGTTATGAAAACTCAAACGTGGCTTACTTAATAATCCACGTTTTAATATAATGTATAAACCTTATTAGTGAGCAAATTAATGTCAAAATATTCCCATGTGAAAATAAGAAAGTGGTGTCACTTTGAATGTAGATTATTTTTTTTCTTAAATTTACGTTCTGTAACAATTGGAAAAAGTTGAGTATTAATTAAAAGGAAATACTGTCTACAGTTGATATAGAACATATTTGAATATTAATAAACATAATATTCTAGGATTTCCATTAAACCTAAACATGTTTTCAGGAGAAGTTAATCCTACATGTTTGAATTAGGTAATTGGATAATAATTTTAACCTCAACATTGTTTCTAGCAAGCTGCTTTTCCACATACAAGTTGACTTTGCAGCTGTTACTTCCCAGCCTTTGTCCAATGAATTCATGTTTGTTCCACTGATAAGCAGCATATTGTTTACCATTCAGGTACCCAGGACAAAATGTAAGTATCACGTTCCGTAGTTCAGCATCAAGAAACCTCAGACAACACAGTTCAATTTGAAGCGTTTATCCTTGAAAGCGTGAAACCCGGCAAGAAGTGACCAACAAGCAAAGAAGCAAAACAAAGTCAGCGCTGAGGTTTATCCTTTCACTCATAAGTATGTGCATCTACCCCACCCCCTGGCATCCCCCCACATTTAGTCCGGCAGGATCTTCCTGTGAGCTTCTGCCCCCCTTCCTATTGCCGACGCTCAGCTGTTTAGGCCGGGTCCGGACTCAGTTTCTCAGGTGATTGCACGCTTTCCGCTCCCCAGCTGATGGCATCTCCGAAGACATTCCCGGCAGCACACAGCTCACAGCCCAAGTGCTCGGCAATTCCGCTCCTCAGCTAACAGCTCATGAGGCGATGGTGGATCCTCCCCTCCCCGAATGGCAGCCCCGGGATGACTCGCTCACGGCTGGCCATTTCAGGGCTGACAATATGAGGCATACAATAACCTGATTTCTGGTCACAGAATTATTGTTAACTTTCTACAGAATCTTGTCTGATTTGAGGAACTTTATTCTCAATTAAACTCAGCCCAATTTATTCTGGTCTGCCATGTTTTGCTTCATCCCTTTCAAAGGTAGGATGAGATAATTGAGGGTATGCAAACTTGGAAATAGAGGGAAGCCACCCTTAAAAAGAAGGTATTATTTATATGTTCTTTGAGAAGTGTTTTGATTTTGTTGAAAATTCAATAATGCAAAACTAATAAGATCACATGTATCCATCCCATCAAGTCCAAAGAAAGTTCGGAAAGATATAGGATCTCTTGCTAGAAGATCTCCAAGATCTCTTCCAACCCTATTAATCTATGTTCTAAGTCACAGTCCTGTATTACAAAAGGGTAGTGAACTGGGGATCTGGCTTAACTTTTTCCTATAGTCTATTGCTGGATGATTCTGTTTGAACTGAGTGTTGTATTGAATTGATATGCATTGGGTATATGAGAGTGGACTTAATGTGACTGTAGAAAAAAAAGAAGCAAAAAGAAAGGAGTATGCAGTAGAAAGAACATTGAAAAGCCATAATCAGACTCAAGAAAATACATTTCTCAAGAAAATAAATTTCAGTCCCAGGGCCCATGAGGAGATAGTCATACTATCTACATTCAGAATCTGTACTTGTGATTAAAAATGTAGTGCTATAGTTTTCCTGTGATGGAACTATTGGTTGATTCTTCTTTAAAAGGCAGAAGGTTGCTCTGGAAGTATTAGTATATGAGGTAAATGGGGAATAGCTGATAGCAATAGTGCTTAGACTTATATACTGCCCCACACTGCTTTACAGCACTCTCTGGGCAGTTTGCAATGTCAACATATTGCCCCCAGTAATCTGGGTCCTCATTTTACTAACTTTGGAAGGATGGAAGGCTGAGTCAACCTTGAGCACATCAGGATCAAACACCAGGATGTGGATAGAGTTTGCCCGATAAACCCAGTTTGGTCTAGTGATGAAGGCATCAGGCTAGAAATAAGAGAACCCGAGTTCAAATCCACCTTAGTCAGGAAAGCCAACTGGAGGACCTTGGGACAATAACTCTTTCTCACTCCAACTCACCTCACAGGGTTGTTGTAGAAAAAATCGGAGGAGGAAGATGTGTCAGATATGTTTGCTGCTTTGAGTTACTTGTAAAAATAATAAAGGCAGGATATACTGTAAATAAATAAAATAATACAGGAAAATGTACCAATCTAACCTCCAACTGAGTTTGAGGAATGGCCTGGCACCTTCTCAAGTCTCTGAGAAGATCAGTCTCTATAGCATCATGGTGTCCATTGTTAGTTTGCAGCAATCCAACCAGCACACAAGTAAATAATTCAGCAGGATTCATTTATAAAACAAACTTGTTTAAATACAATAATATAAAACATGATGCATGTATACAATACCCATGCAGCTTTTGCAATGTGATAGCAATACAAGGACAAGAAGCAGAAGCCAGAACCATCAGAACTCAGAAGTCACAGAAGCTCTATATTTATACATTTATACAACCTAAATTTGCTGTAGTCATCTGCAATGACCAGTGCATACTTTGCTCCTCCCAAACTGGCTTGCATTGGCCCCATCAAATCTGCATGTACCAGCTCTAGAGCTTTTGTTGTCTGCCTTGTGCTACTTTTGCTTACTGGGAATGCCTTGGACTTTGATGATTTACATACTGCACAGTCCAAGTATACCTTATACCCCTTTAAGTTTAAACCTTCTGCAAACTGTTGCATCTTTTGCAAAACTCTGAAGCTGGCATGTCCAAACTTTCTGTGCAAGAGATGAACATGTGAATCACATTGTGCCACATTTCCAAATGTTTGGGCACAATGAACTTTTTGTCCCTGCAACACATAAAGATTATCCTGTTTTATGCCCTGTGCACATATATTTCCATTCCTTTTTATGAGACACTTTCCATTTACAAATGTGGTCTCAAACCCTTTTTGGTCTAGACTAGAGACACTCAGTAAATTATGCTCCGTTTCAGGCGCACATAAGGTTACTAAACTTTTCTTCCAGGCATGGAATCAGCACACTGCCTTTTCCTGTGACTTTAGCCTTCTGGTCATTTGCTAAGGCTACTGCATCTCCTCCAGCTGGATGCATTCTGAAAACAATTTAGAATTATTAACAATTGTTTGACTTGCCCCACTGTCTATTAACCATTTTTCTCTGTTATTACAATAGCTAACTTTTGCAACAGCAGCTTGTCCAGCTGTTGCTTTTCTTCCTTGCAAACAGTCTTTCTTCAAATGAGTCTTATCACCACAGATATAACACCGCCGTTCTTTTTCTTTCTCTTTCTTTGTAGAAAATCTTTGCTGTGCTCTCTGGTCTTTGCAGACATCCTGTCTGTTTGCTTTTCTCTCTCTGCTCTTTGGGGCCCCACCTCAGGAATTTCTCCTCATGGCTTCTTCTAAAATGGCGTTTGTTTTCTTCAGAAATCAAACAGGCTTTAAGAGCTTCCATTTTTAAGTCCTGTTCTGGTTTGCACTCAAAAACAGCTCAAACAATGTTCCATGTTTCATCAAGACTATTTAACACCAACAGCACTTTCTGAAATTCAGGAATCTGCATTCCACGCTGTTCCAACTCAATAAATAAAGTCTGCAGGTGCAACAAATGCTGCTCCACACTTGCTTGTGGCTTCAGCTGGACTCTGTATAATTGTCTCAATAATTGCACAATATTGCATGCTGATGCACTCACATGCACACTTCTCAATTTCAGCCAAACCTCATTTGCAGTCTTTAAATCAGCAGTCTTTAAATGTTCATCTTCTAAACTTAAGATGATATAGCCAGTGCCTTATCATGCTTCCTTTGATCTGCTACTGATAATGGTGCCTGGGGTGGATTAATAAGAATATCCCAAAGCTCCTTAGCCTTCAGGAAGCATTCGCATTTTGCACCCCAAACAATATAATTTTTCTGTCCCAATTGAGGCAGAGAGCTCTCCTTGAATTCAACAGCCATCCTCAAGCCTTCTCAGCCTTGTTCTCCTTTTCTTTTAACACAGGCTGTCCTTCAGCTTAATTACAGTTCAGTTTACTGTGTGCTTGGTGTGCTCTGGGCGCATAACCTGTCAGAGTTTGCAGCAATCCAACCAGCACACAAGTAAATAATTCAGCAGGATTAATTTATAAAAGAAACTTGTTTATATACAATAATATAAAACATGATGCATGTACACAAGGATAAGAAACAGGAGCCAGAATATGGATCTGGAATCCCGAATTCTTCAGCATTTCAACTTACTTGTTTCAAATCTGTTTGTATATTCTTAAACATTGTGGATATGGATTGATTTGTCAAGGTTGCACTATCCACATTATGATGTATGTTTGATTTTTCACAGGACTATGAGGTACAAAAGACATCCTGATGTACAGGTGTCCTTGGGAACACAATTAACCTGAAGAATAGAAAGTTGGCAAATTGTTGATATCATTTCTTATTTTTTTTAATTAAATGGCCAAGAAAAGTTCATTTTCATGCGAAGGAATTCCCAAAGCTGCAATGTAACTTTTAACTTTTGGACCACCTTCTAAGCAGCTTGTCCAGTATGAAGTGTAGATATCGATTTATGGAAGATTTAGTACTGAACTTAGAACTCAGTGGAGATTTTAATATTGAGGACTTTGTAATTTCATCAGTTTGGTAATTTGTTCTCACCTACACTTGAATTTTATTCCTCTGAAACAGCTGCCAGCTAAGCTTAACCGTATGCTTCCATTGCTTTTGAAGGGCAAAATAGAGTCCTCATCTTTGATCATTCTACAAGTCTCTTAAGGCAAAGTCATGATAAATCCTTGAATTTCTCAAATGTCCATTTATGCTCTGAATAATCTCTTGAGTAAATGCGCTCACTCCGTCTTGTGTTTTTCAAAAACGTTTTTAGATAAACAACAAAGGACTTCAAGTCAAAGGTCAGCTGTGGCTGTGGGATGAGAGAAGACGATAGAATCACATTGACACTGCTGTATTGGGAGGGAGAATCAAGTTCTTGTAACTAAACTTAAGAAAGTGTATATAAATCTCTAGTGAAGATCAATTTGTTGATCAAATTCTCAGCTTTATATTAACTTCAACTTAGATTCCATGCAAAAACAGACCAGTGGAAACTACTGCTGCGCTCTGAATTATTTTTGAATTAGAGCTACTGAATAAGAATTAGGTATTTATTTGATCTGTATTACCTATATTACTTTATAAGTAATCCAAAGCAGTGAATATACATATCCTTCCACCTCCTATTTTTCCCCATAAGAACATTTGAGGAGAGCTGGCTCTAAGTCACCCAGCTGGTTTTCATGCTAAAGCAGGACTAGAACTCACAGTCCCCTGGATTCTTGGCCAGCATTTTAACTACCAGGCCAAGTTGGCTCAGAACAGAAACTGCAATAGAAATTGCTCTCATGGGATGCATTAAGGATTATTTCTTAATGGATAAATGTAAGATTGGTGCTAAATCTCTGGTGTGAAGTTGTCATTATGGCTCTTGTTAGAGTTGTAAGGGGATAGCTAGTTTTTAAAATCTTTCTACTCATACATTTAAAAAAAATATAGAGTGCTATGCTATCATACCAGTAATAGCCTAGAGAATCCTTTAGCCAAACTTTCTTGTTTTTTCTTTAAAGACGTTTTGCTTCTCATCCAAGAAGCTTCTTCAGTTCTGACTGGATGGTGGGGAATAGAAAGATTTATATTCCTTGCAGACAGCTGGTCATCTGCTTTCTTTTAGGATCCTCTTGTCTTCAAAGAAAAAAAACAAGAAAGTCCAGTTGCCTCCTGAAAAATCACCTTTCGGACAACCATGACCTGGATGACTGAGAATCTCTACAGACTTTTAGCTATGCAATTTGGGATGAGCACCCTTCGAATGCTGTGGGAATATGAATGGATTTCCAGAAAAATTGCTGACTACAGGAACCATTAGCATTAGGTGACCCTGAGGATACAGATAAACCTCCAAGTGGCTTCAAGGACTCTCTAAAAAGAATGCAAATGACCAGCTGTCTGCAAGGAATATAAATCCTTCTATTCCACACCATCCAGTCAGAGCTGAAGAAGCTTATTGGATGAGAAGCAAAACATCTTCAAAGAAAAAACAAGGAAGTCCGATTGCCACCTGAAAAATCACCTTTGAGACAACCATGACCTGGATGACTGAGAATCTCTACAGACTTTTTGCTTTCTTACTTTTACCCTTTATCTTCCATAGGGAACTTGGACTCATTGTCCAATCATCTTTCAACACTTTTGTCATTTGTGCACAAAGCTCCAGTCTGATGAGGGGTAAACAAAAGAAAGCTCTTTGCCGTACTCTCTGCTCAAGGTATGTCAAAAATATTTCAGTCTTCACACAATTTTGCTGCATTGTATTTACTTCAAAGCATTAGCAAAAATGAAAGAGAAGAAAATGGATATTTCAGAGGATTGCAGATAGATAGATGTACATTTCCGGTGAGGTATCTGGTCTTGCTGATAAGCAGGTTCCACCAGGAATTTGCTCCCATTATAGCATGTGAATTTGCTTGTGCTAGCTTCTACGAGGTGTGGCCTAATGATAATCATCTTATTGTCACACATAAAAGGTTACCAGCTTTAGATGTAGCAGTTCTATCAACAATCCCTAATAATAGTTTGGATGCATTCTGATCATTATGCCATAGTCATAACTGAAGTCAGTAAGTACGCTCTCTCTATGCATGTTGGGTTTGCTATTCTAGAGATATCCTTATAAGCCAATAAAGTCCACAAACTAGGAGGCATATATTGACTGACATAGAGTTAGGATATATATTAGAACAGGGGTCCCCAATCCCCAGCCTGTGGACTGGCACCAGGCTGTGGTATACCAGAAACTGGGCCACACAAACAAGCAAAGCCCCATCCACGAGATGCAGGCAGAACACAAAACCACACTCCCTTTGGTCTCAGGAAAAATCTCTCTCCACAGAACCAGTCTCTGATGCCCAAAAGGTTGGGGGCCACTGTATTAGAACACATACAGAAATGCTTGTTTGGGATAAGCCTAAAAATGTAAAATGGTCTTACGAATAAACACATACTGTATAGTGGTACCATTAATTAGAAAGAGGCTGATCCATCCATTTCTCTCTAGGTTTCTTGAAGGCAATCCATAGACTTTGAATCTCATTCTTTGGATGATAGTGTCTGTCTTGCTATAGCATGGGCATAATGCAGCCAATTATTATTATTTTTTTCCATTTCACTGTGAAGGGCATGAAATATCTTCAAAGCTGAGATGTTATAGACTTTACTCTAAAGTGTCTGGGGCCTAGAACTAACTTTAAAATTTATTTATTTAAATCAAATTAAATATATACTCCCTGATTAAATAACAATCCCTCTCTTTACCATATTATAAAATAATATTTGGACTTTAATACTTGGAAGGGCTGTAAAGCCACAGGCAAAGACTGTACCATTTGGATAGAGATCATTAGATAGACATGGAAGAATCAAATTTCCCATGTGCTAAAATCTTTATAAAGTTATGGGTGAATTATTCACCTATAATTTTTCAAATATATTAGCATTTGGAAAATGGATTCTTCCATGTCCCTCTACTATGCGTACACATTATATGGCTACATTGGTATAGCCTCAAGCTGACTGCTGGATTTAACATGAGATTTCAATGGAACTTGCTGAAAGATTGCTAGATTACCATGATCAATGACAAAGTCAAGGATGTCTTGGAAGGTATTTTCTGTCACTGAAGCCTTTATCTGGGTGGGTGGGCTCATACATTTCACTTTGAACTAACGTGAATGGATTTTGCTTTTCTTTTTGCTTTGTGGCTTTTTCCTATCCCGAATTCAAATTAGGAATTTAGAGGGTTTCAGTCAGAACAAAACCACAAACCTTACGAGTAACAGGACCTCTCATTCACCACAGCTTTGAAAGGAAAGGCCGGAACCATGGCTATTGTTTTGCCTTCTGGTAGGTCAAAGTGTTCTGTTGCCTCCTCCCAGTTCTTTCTGGTGTTGTGACATTCTTCTCTTCTTGTATTTATTTTCCTTTTTTTTTCAGTATATACATTTCTTTTCATAGGCTTCCTATGCATTGATAATCATAGCAATAAAAAGTCCTTAGAGAAAGCTAATGGAGAAATCTGAAACTTACGATTGCCATTCTTTTATATTTCTTTTCAGTGAGCGAGAGTTCCCTCAGGACTTGCTGCAGTGATCCACGGAAGAGTCAACAAAAGCAATGGGGTGGGGTGGAGGAGGAGGAGGAGGATGAGAATAGTGCATAGGAATAGAAAGCCATTATCTCAAGCCATACCATAGGAGATCTTGAACTGGCAGAAATGGAAGAGACTCTTGTTTTCTTCAGCCAATTCTTTTCTATCTCATGATGATAACATTCAAGAGTTTGCAAGTCAGGGATGTGATGGCTAAAGGTAACAGGGAAGGGGGAATAACATATTTCTTCTCCCACAGGGAAAACATCTCACATTTAATTGCAAGGAGTTTTTAGATTCTTGGAGAGAGAATATTTGCCTGACAGTATCTTGTCTTTTACATTTCTGTCACATCAGCTGGATATCACAAAGTAAGAATTTATTCACCATGTATGCATGGTTCCCTCTGCTGACCAAAATACTGTTTGACACTTTATTATACTTTTTTAAAGAAATAACAGGTAACTTCTATAAAAGAGGCAAGAAGTAAATTCATCTCTTTTTCTGTTATACAATGCTTTAGATTCCAAAAGAGTGCAGGGTATTTTTTGGTAACAAATGTATTATTTTTAATATGACCTTTATGTATAAAATGTGCTATAGGCTAGTTTGTATGTATAACCACAACATTTTAAAACGACAACAAAAGCAAGGTCAGAAGGATTTAAGTAAAGATGAAAGGTTCAGGGTAGTGCAAAAGGAACAAAATATCTTGATATTAACACGTTTGTCTTGAATCTATTAGAACAACACCCATTTTAAGCTCCACTATGTGCTCTATTAAGTAACTATTACTGTTCCAGGCATGATATCAGCCTTTCATTAGTCAGGCTGACATTAAACTGGAAATTGAAACTTAATCAGCTGCTTCTGCTTGGGTGAACTGATTGCATGATAACCTAAAAGCTCCTGAATTTTCTTTCTCTGGCTATACAATTAAGGATCCTGTTAGGTTTTTAAGATTCTTTCTGGTAAGAAAGCCAGTTGGAGCCAACTAAAGAGACAATAGAAGAAAAGTACATTTTTGATAGAGATGGCAAATCTATTTAGAAGAGACAAGATTATTTTATATCTCATTATTTTATTTACTGCCTTTTTTTGGATAGTGCAAGGTGATCTACATGTGAATCTCTCCTAAGTTTTTATATACATTAACCTCCTGATAAGTTGAGTTTAGAAAGATTGACAGACCTGAAGTGCCTGTGATTGAGTGAAGACTTGATTCTGGCCCTCCCCAGTCCAGTACTAATATAGATAGTTCTTGACTACAGTTGACCCCAAAATTTCTGTTGTTAAGTGAGACAGTTGTTAAGTGAGTTTTGCCCCATTTTATGACATTCCTTGCTACAGTTGTTAAGTGAATCACTGCAGTATATAAATTAGTACCATGGTTGTTAAGTGAATCTGTCCTCCCCATTGATTTTGGTCATCAAAAGCTCATCACATGACCTTGGGACATAGCAATGGTCATAAGTATGAACCAGTTGCCAAGCATCTGAATTTTGATCACATGATCATGGGGCTACTGTAAATGTTGTAAGGATGAAAAATGGTCATAAGTCACTTTTTTCAGTGCCATTGTAACTTTGAATGATCACTAAATGAACTGTTGTAAATCGAGGACCATATGTACCTAAACTACTACAAAGACAAATCTCTGTGACCATTAGTGATCAGTTTGCATCACTCTTCCAGATAAACTTAATTATGGTTTTTCAGACAAAACATTGCATAAGTGGTCCTTTTCCAGGCTTCTGGGAAAGTTTCAGATGATGGATATTGTTTTCAAAATCCTACTGACATCAGCACAAAACACGCTTTTGATTTTGCCATGTGTTAAAGGAGTCTAACAATGTACATTATCCACAAAAACAAACAAATTAACCCAGACTTTTCATTTGAGGCACAATGACCAAGTGTCAGTATACTACACAATAAGACAGTTCTTCATATTCTAGAACACAGGTGTCAAACTGACAGCATCATGTTGCCATCATGTGACGTTTCGTGAATTTTTCTCTTCTCAGAGCTGGGGTGGGCATGGCCTGCTTGTGACGCATCCTGCCCGCAGGCTGCCAGTTTGACACCCCTGTCCTAGAACATCAGCTAAGTGTTTGGTTTTCATGGAAAGTAGATACAGTCATGTAGCTCTTCTTAATAAGAAAGATGTAAATCTCTTCTAATGTCTACATTTTGAATTTTTATTAAGGAACAAGGAATGACATTCTGTTAGTCCTTTTTAAATTTGACACAGGTTCAGATGATCATATTTTGGATACATCAAAGATCTAGTTCCTTGGAGAAGTCTATATTTCTTGAGAAACATGAAAAAAGAATAGAATGACTAGCAGCAAAGTGGATGGACTCAGTTATAACACTGATGAGTGCACTATTGGAAGAAGGTCCAGGTTGGGAAGAGATGCTCCTAGGGAAAATGTATATATGGGGTCGCTAAGAGTTGATGCTGATCTGATGGCTCATCATCATCACTGTATATTCTGCAATGAGTTGTCCAGTATTTTTAAAAAACAGAAGTGTATATTCTAGTTTTTATCTCTACTCTGCAAGCATGATTCCAGGTTTAGGTTGTCACAACAGTTAATGACCATTTGCATGAATCAGAAAAAAGAAAAGAGAGTAATGCTTCACCAAGCTCTTGGAAATACAGTTCCTATAAGATTAAAAACCAAAGGCAGAGTGCACATCTGAGAATCAAGCCATTGAAATGAAGATATAGAGTTAGACTTGCAAACATAAATTCTTGTTCTAGGACCTGATAATTGGTGGCTGGGTTTCCAGTTTTATATCCACAGTCCCTAACAGGAATTCTGAAGAGCTTGCATTGATTGATTGGGATTTTTATTTCACCTTCTTAGAAGCTCATCTTCTTAGAAGCTTGGATTCTTTAACTTTGGAAATCTGTCTTTGGACTCTGGATTTATTTAATGCTTTACCTCTGGTTTTAAATTTATGCATCAATCTTAGCCTGGCTTCTGTCTCTGCATATAATTGGCTTTGATTTGCTGCAGACAGTAAAATTTTGATTACATAGGCAAGCACATTTGTTGATGGCCATGCCATGTTATTGCATAATTATTGGATGTTGGTGAGATTAGTTCAAACATTTTAGTACAATCCAATGTTCTTTTCATTAATATTTTTATCTTACTGAATGTCATATAGACATTTTTTCAAACGTTTAAAATTCTAATGAGTTCTAATTAGAAAGTTTAATTAAATTATTGCTACTTAATGTGGTGTGAATAATTATAAAACATCCATTGCTTTAAAGTAATATTCTCTGATATTTATACTTAGAGGAGAAAAATTCCTGATAAACCCATATTCTCAGATAAACACTTGAATCCTACAGCCTCAGATTAATGACCATTAAAGTTTAATGTATTTTATTATTATTAATTGGTCACAACAATGTGAAGTCAAGCTGCCAGTTCTTTAGCTGTTGCTGACCTTCATGCACATCTAGTTCTTCCCAAAAATTTTGGATGTCATAATGTATCAATATAATATATGTGTGGATCCAAGCAGTATGGCCTTTTGTAATTTACAGATGGAAATTTTGTATTGCTGTCCAAGATTTTTTGATATTGCACTCAGCATTCTGATAACCAGTGGGATTATTACATCATTGTAGTGATATAATAATCCCACCTCGGTGGCACAATGGTTAGAGTGCAGTACTGCAGGCTACTTCTGCTGACTTTCGGCTGCCTGCAATTTGGCAGTTGAAATCCCACCAGGCTCAAGGTTGACTCAGTCTTCCATCTTTCCGAGGTCGGTAAAATGAGGACCCAAAATTGTTGGGGGCAATATGCTGACTCTGTAAACCGCTTAGAGAGGGTTGTAAAGCACTATGTAGCGGATATAAGTCTAACTGCTATTGCTATTGCTATCATAATCTTTCAATTTTGAGATTGACATTTCTTAATCTCTAATTCTTTGTCTCCTATTCTGTTATCCTCTTGTATTGCCACATCAATTATCTTTCTTCTTTTCAAACACAACTTAAATCTAGTGTGTTATGAGCCAAAACATCATCAATTTATATTCAGAATATAAGAGGCCTCTTGTGCCTCCATGCTCTTGCATTCCAGCCACATGTACTGTCAGGGTAATGATGATTTAATAGCTGACCAGCTGCTGTAAGGTTGTAATGCTGTAATACCTTAATGATGATGCAATGGTAGCAATGAGTCAGCAGGGTTATTTGACTGCTACCACTTTAAGAGGCTGTAATATAAGTGAGACCATGTCAGGGTGTTTCTCTCTCTCCACGTGTGCTTCTGTTGTGTAGCAGATTATTGATTGCTGTTTGTTCAAGGCCTGTATCAAAGTACTTGCATGTATATATGCTTTGTAGGGATAAAACACTATATATAAATACAAACCTGTGTGCTGAATTTTTCCTGGGTTGACTCACCTAGTCACACTGTGTGCACTCTGACAGGTTATGGGCCCAGAGGGAAGGCCAGAGTGACTAGAGAAACCAGAGAGAAGAGAAACCTAGTGAGAGCTTGCACCAGAGCCAGATGGGCTATGAACTGTGGTTTGTTAGTGGTTAGTACTTGTAATGGAAACAAGCAACATGGCTTCCTTCAGTGTAATGGGAGGAGATTTCATGGTGTCTCAGCTGAATGAAACAAACTATCTCTTCTGGAGTGTAAAGATGGAGATGTACCTGAGAATGGAAGAGTTGTGGGAGATAGTTACTGATCCACCAGTAGTCCTGGATGATGGGCACCGGAGAACAGTGGTGTAATCCTGTGAAGTTTGCTACCAGTTCGGTGAGCACGCACTTTGTGCGTGCCTCGCAGCGTGGTCAGCATCAACAAGTAGCTTGAAAACTTACCTTCCCTGTTGGGGTAACACAGCTGAGGTGCAGTAATTCGCTGTGCTTCACCAATCAGCTGAGTGGATATAGGACAGCACAGGGACAGGTGGGTGGGGCCAGCTGATCATTGGAGCTACTGGTTTGCCCGTCAGCTGATTGTTGGACCTACCGGTTTGCCTGAACCAGTCCAAACGGGTTGGATTTCACCTCTGCCAGAGAAGGAATGAAAAGGCATTAGTCAGCATAATTCTGGCTGTAGAAGACAGTCAGCTGATATACGTGAAAGGTCTCCAGTCTGCAAAAGAGTGCTGGGAAGCATTGCACAGTGTGTATGTTAGAGAGACTGTGGGTAATAAGGTGTTGCTGACAAGGAGACTGTATAAAGCACAGCTGAAGCCAGAGGAGAGCATGTCCACACACCTGCAGGCTATGAGAAAGACATTCCTGGAGTTAGAGGAAAGAGGAATGATGTTTACTGAGGCACACAAGGTACATGTGGTGCTCAGTTCTTTGGACACTTCATGAGACGTTCTTGTAACTAGCTTAGAGTCCATGCAAGAAAGGGACTTAACCATGACACATTTGACTGGCCAATTGTTGGAAGAAGAACAGAAATGGCTGGAGAAGCTACTAGGAAAGGGAGGAGATAATGCTCAGCACAAGCAAACATCTGCAATATCCCAGGATGCTGGCAAAGCAGTTGAGACTGTTTACACAGTGAAACGGTGCTACACTTGTGGGTCTACAGAACATCTCCAGAGACACTGCCCTGAGAGGAGAAACAGAGGAGCAGCAAGACAGGTGCATAGGACTACTCAATACATGAGGAGTGGTGCTTCATCATCGTCATTTTCTCTGACAGCAACAGCATTTGAAAACACCAGGAACAATTGGGTGTTTTGGGATGAGTTAGCATATTGCTAAGAATCCACAAACATTTTCTGGCTTGAGACCAGCTAAGCAGACATTTGTTAGTTTGGCCAATGGTCAACAATCTGCTGTTAAAGGGGCAGGTAAAATGTATGTGCCTGAAATAGGAGAAACATTAGATAATGTCCTATATGTACCTGAATTGGATCATAATCTGTTGAGTGTTTCCAGGTTAAATAGCCAAGCGTATGAAATACTGTTTGCAGGAGGACAGTACTTCATCAGGAAAGGTGGAAGAATTCGTGCACAAAGGCTTAAGAAGGATAGTCTCTACATTCTAGGAAGACAGGAGAATGGTTGTACACAAATACGTAGGAACTCTCACATACATGACAACTGTATACTGTATTCGTGGCACAGGAGATTAGGGTATGAGAGTTGCAGAGTACTGCAAAAGATGCAAGACTTAGCTGAGGGGCATAAGCCAAAGCCAAAGCCAAACCAGTGCCAAAGTTAAAGAGAATGTCAGGCAGACAGAGAATGTCAGGCAGACAGAGAAACCAGACTGAGCTGGATAGAGAAA
>JANHFL010007801.1:0-21276 GCA_032468155.1 Oxyrhabdium leporinum
ATTTCTTGCCAAGTTTTAGGCAAAATCCGACCAAAATGTGTCCAAATTATTAGAATGCTGTAGAGTTAGGGCTATCAACTGACCTTTGTCAGATATTTAGAGACATGGATTAGATAGTAAAAAGCATTTCCTACTCCAGCTACCTTAAATCAGTTTTCTGACCTGGTTAGATTAACTATCCCATTCTATTCAGAGAGTCTAGGAGATCCAGAGTTCAGAATTCTTACTTTGATATGAAGCATTTAACTAGATTTCTATTACAAATTGAATGGATCCCTGTATTGGGCCTCATTTTGCAGTGTATTTAAAGGAATAAAATATAAAAATGTTTATATTTAAAAAGTGAGGCATAATATGAATACGCTATTTGGAAAAAAAAACTTGTCATGTTTAATAGTACATTAATCCATACTACTTTGTGTTAGAATTCTTGAAATCTCAGATTATTGTTCTGATTGAGATACTCAGATAGGAAGTTGAAAGAGAATTTAGATATAAGGTTAGATTTAAGATATGGCAGGAGATAAAGATTGGTAACTCCACATAGTATTTCTGGTTGCTCCAATAAGCATCATACCTGCAATTCCCAATTGTTATCTCCATTAGATAGCAAACTAATTTATTTCTAACTACTCAGCTGGGATTTAAAAACCACTGTGAATAGAAATTTATGAGTAGAAATGTTGGAGTTGGAGCTGATCTTTTTGCTATTGATGGAAACTCTTGCCTCCAAGCTCTTTAAATAACTTTACACTTGTTCTTAAATAGAGCAGAGAAAAAGTACTTTAACAGCTGTTTCTTGCAGCAAATGCTAAACTCTCTTAAAAAGTAACAAATGCCATAATTAAATTTGTTAATTCATAAGACACAGATACAGAGACAAAAGTCTGATTAGATTTTTTCCCCTTCTCTGCTGGTTATCAGGAACAGCTCATGGATTATTCTGTGTTTCAACATCGGGCCTGAGGACAAAACGGTTCGAAATGTTTCTTGAGTGTTTGAAAGTGAAAACAGTAATGGTTTGGAAGTGCTACAAGGCTAAAAACTTATATTTACTTATCAAGGACTATGCTCTATTGAATTCACTGGTACTTAACTTCCAAGCTCTATTGTTTAGGGATTGTGTTGAAGATTTCATGAAAAAACTTTAAAGCTATTCAGATAAACAACTCCAAGAATATGATATAACTTAAAAAGAAGTATGTATGCTATGTAAATGTTATCTGTTAGAAAAAATAAAAAATAATCATTTGTGAGTAGAATCCCTTTGAACTGCTGAGGGAAAGTTCATATTCTGAACAGAGAGGTAAACTCTTAACACAGGAAAATATGGACGTAGAAACCTTTGAAGTTAAGACAAGTAGAATGTTGGAAGAAAGGGAGACAGGAGAAAACCCACGTTTTCAAATGTTGTGGAGAAGCAATGTGCTTAGAAAAATTACAATTTTTTAAAAAAAGTTGGGCCTACTGAAAACAGAATGAAAACGTGCAAGTCCTCAACTTACAACCACAATTGATCCCAAAAGTTATGTTGCCAAGCGAAACATTTGTTGAGTTTTGTCCCATTTTACAACTTTTCTTGCTATAGTTTTTAAGTGAATCACTGTAGTTAAGGTAACATGGTTAAGTGAATCTGGCTGCCCCATGGACTTTGTCAGAAGTTCACAAAACTGATCACATGACTCCAGAACACTGCAACCCCCATAAACATGAGTCAGTAGAGAAGTGTCCAAATTTTGATCACATGACAATGGGGAAAATGCTGCAATGGTCATGTGACCAGTGTTGAGTGCCATCGTGACTTTGAACGGTCACTAAATGAACTGTTGTAAATCAAGGACTACCTGTGTAGTCCGTCAGAGCTCACTAAATGGAGAAAGACTGACTGAGTCACCGTTTCCCAACGTTGGAAAGTCCCTCCGTGGGGGGAAGATTTAAATCAGTTCTCAGTGATGCCGAGTTTAAGGACTTCTGGTCGGAGATGCTGGAGCCGATGTGGGGGTGAAAACTGGCCCCTTGCAACCACACCCAAGAGAAGACTCCGATCACTTCCCTCTTTGAGGGCATTCAGTAGAGGGAATGGGAGACGTAATTTTTTTAAAAAAAGCTCTTGCAAATTCTACATGCAATCTCTCGCTGGCTTTAGGAAATAGATGAAATGCCTCCCCCGCAAATACTACTGATTCTAGAATGTGACCGTTGTCGAGTTTTATTTTTAAATACCCCACTTTTGATTGTAGTTCTGGACTCGGGAATTCGTTTGACTAAATTCTGGAATGAAACACGCCAAAGAATCAAAAGAAAATTGCCCTGCAAATAATATGCAAAAGATGGGTAGCTATGCGCGAAGTGCAGCCATTACGATAACAACAGTTAAAAATAATAATAACAACAGCTCTTGGCCACCACCCCGCCGGAGATTTTGGACTCGTAGATCTTCCCTCCTGTCTCCGTCAAAGGGAAACAGACGCAACACTCAACTCCCAATAACCAGCGTCTGAACATCGCAAGCCAGTGTATTTAGCGCCGCCCACATTGCGCCTCGGCGCCCGCGCTCCAATTGGAGGAAACTGAGACAAACCTAGGAGAGAGTCAAATAGCAACAGACCGAGGCCACGTGACGGCGCGCGCTCCCATTAGTCCGGGGCTCCCTTCCAATCAGCGCCGAGAGGTCGGATTCAAATTGGGTCGGGTGCTGAGTTTCCTCCACGGCAGTCGGTTAGTGACGAGCTCTGGGGCCGGAGGGGGTTTCGTTGTGGTCGCCGCCGCCGCCGCCATTCCTCTCATAATGGCTCATAAGCAGATCTATTATTCGGATAAATACTTCGACGAGAACTACGAATACCGGTACGGGAACGGGGAGGCTAGTTTGTGCTGGGGGAGGGAAATGGCTGAAGTCGGCTTTGCCTGAATATACAAAAGCGAGACAACGAGCGTTTGGCCGCCTCAAAGGTTGTAACAAAAAAGAGAGCTGGGAGGGATTTATGCCAGGGAAAAGTGGCATCAATGCCCACCAAAATCATCTGTATACATAGAAGCCGCCAGCAAAAGAGCTGAGGCACTGCTAAAATACAGTAACCGCCTGTTGTTTTCATACACTCCACCTCTTGAGGGATTAACTTTTCTGCCTTTCCACCGTGAACTCTTTATCCTGACCGCAGATCTGGGGGGAAAAAATAAAGAATTGGCTGATCCAGGGCTAACTCGAGGGGAAACCTAATGACTGAGTGGGAGTTGGCTGCACGAATGGTTCTTTCTTGCGCATCTTCTAGATTTGGGGAAATAGCTTGATCGTGCATGGTCTGAATATTGAAGACTTGTCTGTGGAACTGGAAAGTTAACGTAATATTTGATACTACTTTGAATGCTGCCATTGTTGATTACATAACTTCAGCTGAGGCAGGATTCTCAAGAATTTCTATCACTTCCAAAAAGCAAGAGATTTTTATAGGAGACTTTATTTTACTTGTGACTGGGTTCGTGTATCTTGAATCAAAACTAACCATTTTATGTGTGAGTTTGATGTATACATTTTAATCGTGATAGGCATGTGATGCTGCCAAGGGAGCTCTCAAAGCAAGTACCAAAAACACATCTAATGACTGAAGAAGAATGGAGAAGGCTTGGTGTTCAGCAGAGTCTTGGCTGGGTCCACTATATGATTCATGAACCAGGTAAAATAAATTGCAGATGTTACATTTTTAGAAAATATTTTCTCTATAGATTTCATGTTGCAGTGAAGTGAATGGGGAGTGTTAGTGCATGACCTACTAAAATGTTTCCGTATTTCATTTGTGGTCAGCATTTTTCCTCTTCTGTCATCTGGAAATTAAAGGGAAAAATGCAAATGTATAGAGCCGTATGTCAATTGAGCTAAATTGTATAATTCTTGCTTTGGAGAAGTAAACTTAGTTGTAACATTGTGGTACAAAATATTTTAATACATTTTGTTTAGCATGCTTACTCATGTCTTTTAATAAAACAATTTGTTTTGAACTTGTTGGACTACAGCCTTATGTTACATTTTTGAAAGGGGATTATCCTTCCCAAGTCAGTTACAATGGCAGTGATGGGTTTAATCAGAATGATTGGCAAGTGTAAGCTTTCACAACAGTCATAAATTTCTATTTTTCTCTTGCAGAACCACATATCCTTCTTTTTAGAAGACCGCTTCCAAAAGGCCAACAAAAATAACTTCTCTAAATTTCTGAAATTTTATGTACAAATGTATATATGTTGGTAGTATTCAGTGAATACTTGAGAAAAATGTACAAATAAGTCATTAGCTGTGCATGAGCTGTATTATTCACAGCAACAGAGCTCAGTAAAATGCAAAGTTAAGTTGGCTGCTATGATCTTGAACTCTCATTGTTAACAAGTGCCTATTTGCTCTTGTCAATTTTGTTCAATAAAGTTTACAACTTACATGTAATGTGTTGATTATAAAATCTTCAATGATCTTTGGTTTATATTAGCAATGTATCTTTCTATAACTGTTAGAGCAATTCATCCTGTGGCTTTTCAACTCCTAAAATAGGTCTGATGAAATAAACCTGTTTTTAAAATTAAATCCTGGTAGGTATTTCATGGATTATAATTTCTCAATCTAATTTCCATACAGTATAAGAAAAGCTGTCCAAAATTTTTAATAACAGCTGGGTTATTTCTTGGTTCTTGCCTATAGGTCTGAGATTTCCTAATAGATCAGCTAGTCATAAATACCACCTGCTGCGAAACTAAGAAAATTATCCATCTCTCAAAAAAAAAAATGAGAGTCAGGCAAAACCAGTTGACAAATTCATACTGATTTGTGTTAATAACTTGTTTTCAAAGTGCTTATGGATCAATTGCTCTTATCTCTAGAATCGTCCCCAATATTGATGTTGGAGTGAATCTTATTGTTCCTGGAAATGTCTTTCCTTTTTGAGAATTGGGGTAGTCTGTTTCGGTAATTTGGCATTTTCTCAAGGATAAATATTTGGCCAGATTACTGTAAATTTCTTAAATCCTGTAGGATCTGACCCTGTAGATTTAGATTTAAATGCACATTCTATCACCTTGTTTATCAATCTCATACTTCAACAGGCTTGAAGACTAAGCTGAGAATAACAAGATATCCTTTAATACAGCTAACTGTTAATGTTAGAGATGGAAAAAACATAGGACCTACATGTATAACATAGAGAAATAATAGTTTGGAAACACTGCATTTGAGCAGGACTTGGGTGTGGTCATTGGCAAGATGAGTCAGCAGTATGATACACCCATTAGAAGGTAGGTAACAGACTTTGCTTGCGTTATAAGAATTGTGTCAAGGGTTCATTTGGTACTGGTGCAATCACGTCTGGAATTTCATCTATGGTTTAGAGGTCTACATTTCCTGAATGATATTGATAGGTTATTGTACAGTAGGTGTGTCCAGCCCACAGGTTGCATGTGGTCCTGGATAGCTACAAGTTTGTAAAGTTTTATAGTGTGTGATTATTAGTAATATTTATATAAACTATATTACATACTTTATATGCAGCCTGAGACAAGCCAAAAGGTTGGCCAGCCATGCTGGAAAGCAAGGATGTCAAACTCAATCCCGTTGTGGGCCCCATCAGGAGTTTGTTTCCCCTTGGGGAGCCAGTGGGGTCATCACGGCAGACTGAGTGGGTGTGGTTGGTCCCTCACCATCTCTGGGGTGGTCCCACTGGGCAACTATGCAGCCTTTTGCAGGCTTGATTCGGCCCACGGGCTGCGTGTTTTGACACATCTGCTGTAAAGGATTCAGAGGAGATAATGAAAATTGCATTGAGATATGCTTTATGAAAATAGGCTAAAGGAACTTAAGTTATCTGGGAGTGGGGAGAACCAAGGGAAGCATGATAGTTTAGAACAAAAAGAAAAGTCACAGGGAAGATGGTTGAAAACTTCCATGACCACAGAAACTGACCAGAAATAGGTATAAGTTGCAGCTACCTGTATATTGTTTAGATAACTTTCTAATAGAGCTTTACAATAGTGGAACAGACTCCTTTTGGAGATTGTGAGTTCTCTACCCATGGAGATTTGTAATAAGTGGGTGGCCATTTCTCATGGATGTTTAGTTTTTCTGCACATCACACAGGGCTGGGCTTAAATTATCATTATGGTCCCTTCCAACTTTACGATTCCATGATACAGTCCTAAATCTTCAGAGCATACTGATAGAACATCCTTTTCAAATATAAACTTGTAAGTACTGCCACTTTTTTGTGTTTTTTCTCTCAGCATTTGGAATACTGATTCCCTTTTCTAAACTAACCCCTAACCTTTATGTGGTGTGTCTGTATTGCCAGTATAATGAATTTTTATTATGGCTCAAATTCTCATTTCTCTAGAACTGATTCAATACAACTTCACACAGAATATTGACGAGGATGAATGTGACTGCATGTAAACCGCATGCGACTTTAAGACTTCCAAATAAAACTTGAATGTGCACTTAAAATATGTGCAGTGCATTTAATGATGCAACCAGGTTCCCAAAATGTCTTCTTAGAAAATGTAACTATAGATGAGGTCTTACTGACACATAGTAGTATAGGCTTGCTAAATATCAATTGTCAGATGAAAGCAGGTCCCCAGGGCTATTCAGATGTATTGTGTGACTTAATTTTGAAGGGAAAAAAGCGTCAACTGAAATAAACTGCGAGAAAAAATGGACAATAGCGTTGTACTGTAGCCAAGGTTTTTGTCTCGGGGATTGCATATCAAAAGCTCTTACGATGGCCTGCTCTGTCGGACCACCTCCGGAGCTGGATGCGGCTCCCTTCCAGGCGCAACCACCACCGGACGCGACTTCCTCGGGAGAACCTTCGAACACTTCCGCCTGCAAGCTGCTCTTTGCCTCTGGCGTCATGACGACCATCATGTGATGGCTACGCCGCCGCTGATTGGCCGTGAGGCTCCGGTGTCGCTTCCACGACGGTTTTTGTGCGCGCCAGCTGGGTTTGTGGTGGAAGGGAGGGTAGAAGTTGCCGTTAGCGAGGCATTGACCTTTGCTTGCCCCTTTCTTTTCCCCCCCGCCATGACTTCAGAACGGGGAACGGGCAATGAGGTAAGCGGGGAAACGGCGGTCAGGCTGGGTCTGCGGAGAACTAAAACTAAAGACCGGCTTTCCTGGCCGTTGTTATGTAACCGGCAGCGAGAACTACCATCCCCCACCCCGCGATCCCTGTAAAGAGAAAGAAAAGGAAGCCTCTGCGAGGTTTCTTCTTGGTAAATCACGTCGCTTGATTTAGACGGGAGCCTCGAAGTGAAGGTGTAGGTGTCGGTCTTTTCAGTTCCGGTGAGGAGTCCTTTTCTGCGGAAGGAAAAGAGCAAAGACACAGCAAATACAAGCGAAGTTCTGGTGGGCGCAGCTAACGGCCCTTAGGAAAGGCGCATCTCGGCTGTGTTTTGGCAGCGGAAAGTCCGAAGCCAAACAAATGCGTCACATTAAACCATAATCTTATTTTCGTTTCATATCGGCAAGTTATTTGAATACAAACCGGCGTGTTTGTTAACCATGGCTTACCGTTAAAATATTCTGTGAACGTAGCAAATATACTGTAAACATTACAGGAAACTAATGCCATTCCGCTTCCAAGGTGGCTAAAATTAAAATGAATCTTGCCTATGGAATTTTTTTTCAGTAGTGTATGGCCTTGCATCTAATTTCTGTTATCTAAAGCGATGAAAGGGTTGCCATTTCTCTCAGTTTGTTCGTTTTTCAAGGACGGTCATATTTTAATACCAAAACTTCCCACGAAAAGCTAAAGTTCAGGAGCCAGTGCTTTTTCCAATAAAAGGAACCTATTTATTTTATTCAGTGAATATATTTATTATCTGACTTTCAAGACTTGTCTCAGAGATAACGTAAGGTACCTTACAATATAGAACAGTATTGTAATTTTATTTGTAAATGTAAATCATTTTAAATAAGCTGAATTAAAATAAGCAAAACGGCCTCCTGAAATTGAGCTCAATACCCAGGAATTAGATAATGTGCAACAATATCATTTTCTTGATATAAAAATGGTTTGCCATTGTCGTCTTCCAGAATTTTAACCTAAGTTCTGCCTTTGCGGCTGATTAAAAGGAGTAATTGAAAATAGCGATACAACTGTTTAAAGGGGCAGGGAGAGAGAATGATAGCAGTTACTTTAGAAAGTATGAAGCCTGAAATTGGACCTTTCATTACTATTTAATCTGTAAAAAACATTCCTTATGTAGAGGTATTTCTTTTAATGATTACAAATATAACAATTAATTATTAATTTTTTGTCCAATGCAGGTACTTATGACCAAATAGCAATAGCAATAGCACTTAGACTCATATACCGCTTCATAGTGCTTTACAGCCCTCTAAGCATTTTACAGAGTCAGCATATTGCCCCCAACAGTCTGGGACCTCATTTTACCCACCTCGGAAGGATGGAAGGCTGAGTGAACTTTGAGCCTGGTGGGATTTGAACTGCCAAATTGCAGGCAGCCGGCAGGCAGCAGAAGTAGCTTGCAGTACTGCACAGCTCTGCACCTCCAAGGCTCAAATTTTGTGTGTCTGACAATAATGAACACTGGAATAAGAGTAACTTATTGGCAAAACTGCACAAGATAACTTTATCAGAAACAAATGGCAGCAAGTAATGATCTTTGCATATATATAGAAGATTATTTAAAATAATATTGGTAGCCAAATTAAAGCTAGATGATGCAATAGGTCATTAGTATTGCTTCTTAGTATTCTCTGCTTTAATTTTGCGATATTGCCTAACACTCCTAGTCAAAGAGAGTTCTTCTTATTCAAATGTATTCACATCCTCTGTGGTTAGAAGTGCTAAGAATATTTCGTGAATAACATGATACAAAACAAGCCAAAGACAGTTATTCCACTTGGAGAAAGAATCAGCAAGTGTGTGGTTAATAGAACATATACAAGTACGTTAACGGTGTATACTGTGATTCCTGACAGAATAAACCAATTTACTTCAACAGTATGATTGGGAATGTTGTAGAAGCTTAAGATAACTAAGTCTAATGTCATGGCTCATTACATGATATAGAACAATGGGAATTGCAAGTACAAATATGTAATATTTCAGATTGAAGGTGGGCTTGTATGTCTGTGTGTGTACACACACTTTTATTAAGTTGTATAGTATATGTTCTTCAGTTTTTAATGTATGAATTATTTCATCAAAAGGATAATTATGATTAGCTACTGGCTGAAAAAAATCTGATGTAAAGTTGCATAATTTAATATATTCAAATTGTCAGAGAAGTGTA
Organism: Oxyrhabdium leporinum; assembly: GCA_032468155.1. Lineage (NCBI taxonomy): Eukaryota > Metazoa > Chordata > Lepidosauria > Squamata > Cyclocoridae > Oxyrhabdium > Oxyrhabdium leporinum. The sequence goes on from JANHFL010007801.1 coordinate 9,295, forward strand.
AAAAAATATTCAATAGGCATACTTTAGCTTAATATTTTTGCAATGTTATTAAATGTGTATATTTCAAACTTTGATTAAATAGTAAATATTATATTTAATATTAAATTGATTAAGTAATCAGTATAAACTTTCCAGATTATGGCTGCACTAATTGCAAAAATAAATAATTCATATTCTTCACCGAAACCCTTGAGTTTCGTGCAGTGTCTTTAGAAATAACCACTAGAGGGTGCACAGTGAATAGGCATTTAACTGCTAGCTGAATAACTTGCTTCAGTTTGATTGCCGCTTTATAAATGAAAGTTAACATAGAGCCAATGCAAACATATAACAGTGTGTATGCGTATTATTATTTTCAGCTCAAATCAGCCCACTGCAGGTTAAAGTCTTTTTTACTGATTGTTGCAGATTATAATCTATTGCTGTGGTCTAGTATGAATTGGTAGATATTTTTTTAACTGCCCCAACTATGGGTGAAAAAGAGTGACTGGCACAAAATCACCTGGCAGCTTCTGTGCTTAAGGGAGGATTAAATCTTGTCTCTCTACTTCTTGTCCAGCAGCTTAACTCCTGTAACATGCTGATATTCTCTTTCTTTGTACATATACAAACATACATACATACATAGACATGTATACATACATACATATGCTGGGAGAGTGTAATAAGATCACATGTTTCTTCTTTCACAAACTTCTACTTTAAATTACAGCTGACATTTAAACTTGTAATGCAAGACCGTAACTGGGGTAAAAGGATAGTAGGGAAATTCCTGCAAAAGAAGAGAGATTGCAGAAAGGGAGAAACTCCCTAAAGCCTATAGAAGTCTTTTAACTTAATTTAATAGCAAAGATAGAAAAAATCTGTGTCTCTATTGCCTATAATATCTTTGCTGCTTCTTGTAATTATCCAGAGATAATTGAAATTGATAGAAAAGCATCTTTTGTATTCCATGCAGTATACATAGCTTATATAAATATGCGTATGTGTGTATGTGCATATTTTTAAAGCAAGTATTTGCTTAAGCCATTAAATTACTGATGCTGTTTTGAATATACAGTTGGCATTTTAAAATTTTCATTCTTGTTTGAAGAGCAGAAGAATCATTTTCTCTCATGTACATGCATAATGTTTTTAACTGATTGTGGATAATCTGAACGTATATCTAATCAAAACTTATTTTGTATATCAGGGCATCAAGTTATCAGCAGAGGTTAAACCATTTGTCCCCAAATTTGCAGCAGTAACAGTGGCATGGTCAGAACCCTCAGAAGCATGTGTCTTTCCTGGATATTATACGACATGCTACCCATATGGTCAGGAGCCATCAGTAAATAAGTATGTACATTTTATGTCTCATTTTTGAGGAAACTATTAACTTCCCAAGAGCTTGACTTTAATTTTCTATGTAGTTTGGTGAATTATATTTATTGGTTATTGATTTAAGCAATGTATATGGCTCCCCATTTCAACAATTGAAATGTTCCTTCAGTATTTTAGGCTACAGTATTTAGTTTATTTCTTATGAAACACTTCAGTGTTGACGAGTGACTTAGGGCTTTTTCTCATCCCTAAATATCTTACTTTTATTATCTATGGAATAATAAGAACAGAGTTTAAATGGAAAGAAGAGAAGATAATTAAGGATAAAGAAAAAAACTTTAAGATACCAGTTCCTTTTTTTGTTAGATTGTTTTGCTGTATAGCTTAGCGTTTAATCATTAAAGTGAAAATCCTATTTATATAAAAAAAATCATTTCTAAAAACATACACATAAATGTTGATACTTTCACAATTTGCGATGTTCATTATAATGTTCTGTTATACATTGATCAGAAATCTAAACATTAATACTAGCATTTAGAACTGAAATATTTTCCAACTATCCTCTTTTTGTAAATCAGCTTTCATTTTGTGAGATGAAAGAATTTGTCAAAAAATTCTTAGCAAAATAAACCAAGTGATTTGTTACAGCTTTAGAAAGCCATGTTTCTGCATTATAACAATTGTTTCACAAATTGTTTCATTTGAGTACTACACATACTAAGATATAAAATAAAAACATACTTGTACAGTGGGATATAAAATGTTGATGTGCTTGAGTAACCTGGTCCGCTAAAAATCAATATGCTTATTCTGTTTAAGACAACAGCTATATATTGAAGAAGTACCATGGGATACCTCCACCTGTCTTTCTCAGCATGCATCTCAAAATCTTACAGGATGTACTCCTCTTGAGGAGTTCACCAGTTCTCCTTATTCACTTACTGCCGCACCAAGAACACATGCAGTTTCCAGCTTCCAGAGTCAGAACATTTCTACTAAACAGGGTAGAGAGTACACCAAACAAACTTCTTTGATCACAAAAGAATGTGCTATTTTATCCAGGGTAAGTGATAACATGTTAGACAGCTATTTTCTGTTCTTTCTCTATTCTTGTCTCTTGCTCTTCATTTCCAAAGAAGGAATTAATTAATTGTTGAAAATTGCCAAAATAAGAACCTGTGGTCCCCATTCCAGCATGTTTTTTGATCATTAGCTGTCATTGGATTCACAAGTAATGACTGTGATAAAGAGCAAGATTGCACAATTAGATCCACTGTTTCAGCTGTGACCTTTCCTAAGACAAGTCAGATGTGGTAACCCTTGTTGATGCGTTGTATTACAAAGAGCACTATAGATGGTCCTTGTCTTACAGCCAAACTTTTGGGATCAGAACTTCCATTGCCAAGCAGGGAAATTGTTAAGTGACTGGCACTCAATTTTATAACTTTTTTTTTGCCACAGCTATTAAGTAAATCACCCCGGTTGTTAAATACATCCCCCACTGGACTTTGTTTGTTGGGAGTTCCCTGGGAAGGTTGCAAATGGAGATCACGTGACCCTAGGACACTGCAACTATTATAAATACATGTAGTTCAGGGGTGTCAAACTTGATTTCATTGAGGGCCACATCAGCGTTGTGTTTGACCTTGGGGGCCAGAGTGGGTGTGGCCAGCTCAACATCGCTCGTGTCAGGGGTGCCTGTGGTGACCTGAGTACTCTGCCAGCAAAAACGGGCTCCCAAGCTCCATTTTCAGCTGCAACGGCCTCCTGCAACCTTCTGCCAGTGAAAATGGAGGACGGAAGAGATGCACACAGCCCTCCCAAGCTCCATTTTCACTGGCAGAGAAACGGCTAGCCGGTCCTTCGCTGTTTCCAGGGCAGCCCTGTGTGCCAGATCTAAGCATTCTGGGACTTGAGTTTGACACCCTGGTGTAGTTGCAGGCACCCAAATTTTGGGCACATAACTTTGGGGATGCTGCGATGGTTATAAGTGTGAGCACCAATTGGAAGTCATTTTTTTTAGTACCACCGTAACTTCGAAAGGATGCTTAAATGAATGATTGTAAGTCAAGGACTACCTGCATATAAGGTTATCCTTGAAAAAAGCCCCAAACCCTCAGTTAATACAAAATGCAGGAGCTGAGCTGCAAACCAATATTTGAATCATATAGCTGGATCTGTATTACTGTAATTTGTTTTCTTAGCAGATATGAAGTAGTTAATATTAACCTTTTTTAATGTTTAATTGTTATCTGAAAAATCATATTTCCCGGATGAACATGTCTGAATATTAAGATCTGAAGAAGAAGCTCATCTATGTGCCTTCTCTATCTGAGAACTGAGAATTGTTAGATATATGCAAAAGGGCCTTCTTCAGCATTAATACCAGGAAGAAATATACTCTCTTGTCAGTGTCTTTTCTTTCAGCGTAATTTGTGCTTTTTCTTTAATGTTCATTTTGTTTTGCGTGTTTTAATAACTGTTGAGTATTTGAATAAATGTAAATAATATATGTGGAATAAACAAGGAAATAATGTAGAAAAATCAACTTGGAATGTATATTGTTTTTCTTTTTTCTTTTGTACAGAGACAACTGAAAAATAATGAAACTCGGTTGGAGGATCAAAGGCCTAATGGAAGTGATTTTACCTGCAGATCAACAGAAAATTCACCTTATATTGCTCTGCATAGCAGGAATCCTATTAAATCTGGTACACTGACTTATATGATTGAAAAAAAAGAGGCCAGAATACACAGTGAGTTCATTTTCAGATTACATATATTATTAAATAATATATTTAAAGATTGTTAAAATGCAGCACTTTCCCATCCACACAGAGAAATTATTCTGAAATGTTCACTCTTTTGAAACAAAGGGGTTCCTATAGAAGTCTCTGAAAAAAAATATATCAGATTTTGGATGTAGCTGGAACAGGGCACAGTTGTGTGCATCTACAAATTTGACACCTACATTAAATGGGAGGGGAAATGAAGGGAAACAATCTAATTAGAATTGAGCATGCTTAGTGCGGATATAATCATTGGCTGGCTTGGCTGGGGAAAGCGATGAAAATCAAGATAGTATACAGGGTGGTAGAATGCAGCAGCTTGAGTCTTTTAACAGAATAATTTGTTTCAGGATTTGGCCGATATATAATAACTTTAAAATAGTAAACTGATTATAGCTATTGAAAAAGGTAACCATTAGTGTTTACATTTTGTTTTAAATTAGATAGGCCTATTAAAGTTATGAATGGGAAGTTCAACCAAATTCCAAACGCTGAGCATCTACCAGAACCTGCCTTTGAAATGACCTTGTCAGATTTCCCCAAACTCCAAGACCTAGAAAGTAACAATCTCCTGGATCTTCAAAAGCATGCATGGGGGCCAGTGGGCTCAGCAGAAGGAGATAAGCTGCCTCTGACACCTCCAGGAAAACTTGCAATTTCAAACATAACCAAAGAGGTTAGCCACTGGATAGTGTTTGAGATGTTGAACATAGAGGTGTTGATACAAAACTATTTGCTGATCAGTACAACTGCCAATCTCTATTAAGGAAAATGAATAGAAATATATCTCAATCAATAATGTCAATTCCGTTGCATGTTAGAGAAAATTTGGAACTGAATTCTTAGTTCCCAAAAATGTTCCTCTAAGTCTTCTTAAAATGCCATTCTGATTATTTTATATATTATGTATAAAATATCCTTTTTTGAGAGGGGGGGGGAATTTAGTTTGATTTATATTTATAAAGAGAAAGAGTTGAGTTGGCAACTGAAAATGATTAAACGTTTTCTTATTACACTTGTGTATGTAATAATTTTATAGTTGCCTCACAGTCAGTATAATGCATTGAATGCATTAATATAGCTTAAGTTTTGTATTGTCTAGTAGGTAATAAATACACCAAATCATGCTTGCTAAATAAAAAAAATAAGACAGCCATTTTATTGGCCAAATGTGAGTTTTGGTCTATGCTGGTTGTGTTAAATGGGCCTAATAAATTAAACTTCAGCCATAGATTTTTTTTTCCTCAAAAAGTTTTGTTCAGTTAAAGGATTTAATTTCTCCAGTCCTTTTTACTTTTTTCCCCACTCTTCTATGAGTTTAGCTTCATTTATTACATACAAATAGATAAGAAATTCAGAGTTATAAGTAGTAATGACCAATTAGCAAAATATAAACACACCTATTCCCAACAAATTCTGTATAAGAGACTTAAATATTTTAAAAATGAGGATTTAAAAGGATAAGATTTTTATGCCTGTCTGGAAAAAACAACCCTGTATGTATGTATTTGTATTTTATTTTCATTGGTTCTTGTAAATTTGTAATTGAACGTAACTATGGATTTTTCATTGTACATAAATTACATACTGGATCCCGAAGAATTCCTTTAATGAAGCAAGATGTTTTCTGCAACAACTGAAGCTATTCTGAACCAGTTTTTTTTAATTTAATTATGAACTATTATTTAATTTATTATCATGGTGAGGCTTTAATTTCTGATTAACTCTGAGTAGAGGTGCATGTGATACATTATTTTTAAATTAAATGTAAGTTGTACATATTTTCAACTAAAGGTGTTAATATTTACTGTAGGTTGAAATATGTCGAAAAAAACATTTCCAAATAAGACCCTTAAGTTCTTCTTCAGATCCTGGAGGTAAGCACTATCCAACATAATATAACTTGGCTTCATGTTAATGCTGTATCCTGCTACTTTAGAATTTAAAGCATTAATTCAGATTCCAGTTCTTATTTTATAAATATATGTTCTTAAAATCCATTCATTCTGTAGATAAAATGTCCATACATGTAATTAGTCTGTTTCAATATATACAGTAATCATTGAGGATCTCCCGTTTTCATTTTATACATAAAATACAAATCATGATTTCATATGAGGGGTCTTTGATGCTCTCTGGGCCTTGTTGTTTTCTTGCAGACATTTCATTACCCAAACTATTTAATATCGTCAGTGCTAGTAAGGAGTTGGTTTGCCCTATTGGTGTTACTTAGATCTGGCCAGGAGGGTCGCCCTGGAAACAGTGAAGGACCGGCCCGTGGTGCCTTTGCCAGCGAAAACGGAGCTCTGTTTTCACTGGCAGAAGGTTGCAGGAGGCCATCCCAGCCGAAAACGGAGCTTGCAAGCCCGTTTTCCCTGGCAGAGTGCTCGGGCCAGCACTGGTGCCCCAAATACGAGTGATGTCAAGCTGGCCCTGGCCATCCCCCTGAGGTCAAACACAACCCTAATGCAGCCCTCAATGAAATTTGAGTTTGACAACCCTGCACTAGAATATAAACTTGAGAGCAAACCCACTCCTTACTAGCACTGATGATGTTACCTAGTTTGGGTAATGAAACATTTGCAAGAAAATAACCAAGCTTAGAGAGCACCAAGGACCCCTCATTTCAACTTAGTTTATTCTGGTAGTTTGAATAAAATATTCTGTCTTTCTCAGTTCCTCAGGCACATTCAGGCCTTTTCACTGAGTCACCCTTATCTTGGGCCACTGTGCTTTCACAAACTCCCAAAAAAGTTATTTCAGTTCCAGCTTCAATTCTGGCAAGCAATCATTCTGGAAATAAAAAAACAAATAATGCTCCTGAGGATTACAAGGTATGAAGATCAGTTTCCAAGCTTTTTTCCTGTTTTATAATCAACCAGAACTTTAGTCAATCTGCAGTATAAAATGTTTAAATGCATGGATTTGTAAGAGGAAGAATGATAATTGTGGTAAAAATCAAACACATGAATAGTATTCTTGCCTTGAATTAATAAAATCTATTTCTCTAGAATATTTTTAACAGAAGTGGTATAAAAATGAATATATGAGATTAAGTAACCCATGTTTTTCTTTCTTTTTCTGTGCATAATAGCTCTCCTGGCCAACTTTTATTGATTTTTACTACATAGCTCTTCTTCTATTTATAATTATTATTGATCTTCATTTATTTATGTAAAAGATTTATATGGCCGCCCATCTTAAACGTCTCTGGGCAAACTCACAATAACAATAAACCAATAAATAAAAGGATCATATTCTACAATAAAGTCTTGGCTTTTTTTTATACCTCTCCTAAGAAATTATTTACTTCTACTTATATAGCAACCAGAAAGAAGAGAAAATGCAAATAGCCTTGAAGAAACAGCAAATAAAAAGAAGAAAAAGAAGAAGAAAAAGAAAGCCAAATCATGCAGTGAAGTAGAGGAACCTCATATCCAGAGGATTTTAGTTCAAGACCCTCCAAAAATTGAGGTACTAAAGCTAATTATCTGACTCAGTTAATTGTTTGTTTATGTGTTTGTGAAGGAATTATAGCACAATATAATTTAAAGAAATAAAAAGTAATTATGATTTAAGCTTCAAATAACAATAAAAAATCATATAAATTTTATTTTATGTAAAATAAAAATTAAGCCTAAATTCCAGGCTGTAGTATAAACTGTTTTTCTTAATTATTTAAAATGTTAGGTCCTATTTAAAAATAAAGCTTTGCCCTTTTTATTGTACTTTTTAATGCCATGTGTAATAATGGTACATAAGGGGGAAAAATCACAACCTTCTTATAAAAATTATACCTTCTACTACTAAGTAGAAAATAGTTTAAGTGTTAAACTGCTGTAGTATATAATAATTGTTTTTCTTTAAGTTTATAACTTTTGGATTAGTACTCTTTCCACTAAAAACTTTATAATATCTTTACCAACATTAGGGATTTGTTTTCCTCCTTGAATGTGAAATAAACAAGCATAGAGACACATACACACAGTAAAAGGAGAGGACAAGAGAGAATGGCTTTGCTTGATGCCCTTAGCTTAGTAAAATCTACTGAAAATTCATCTTAGAAAGTAACTAATAATGGATTAGAAATAGAATGCTTTATCACTTACTTCAACTGATTTCAGCTGCAGATTCTTAAATCTCTTTTGGGGTTTCCTCTGAGAGGGGTGACATATAAGTTTAATAAATAATAGCTTTTGAAAATGCTTAGTAGCTAGCTCATACTTTTGCTTTGTGTTTATATTCTGCTTTAGCATTCAAAAACTTTCAAGTACATTATCCTTCATAATTTATCACACAAGACTATTGAAAATACATGTTCCATATTCCTTTAGTTACTAAACCAGTATGCCTAGTGGATATATGAAAGATGTGAGATACAATCCTGAGAATTCGGAATCTGAAATTGGAGAGTCTTAGTTATTTTGCCAACTTAGTTACTTGATTATATCTTCAAAATTAGAAATATTGTTTCTTTACGTAAGACAGATGTCACTTCCCTTTTTAATCACTTTGTATAAAAAGAAGGAAAAATACTCAGAAACTAGAACCTGGCATAATACTATAATGAGAGAGAGGGAAAAGGAAGGCTTGCTTTTAGGGAATAGTGTGATATAGCTTAAACCAGAGATAAATAATCTTTGGAAGCCAAGGCCACCATACGATAGAATTGTATCATTCACATGAAATCCTTTGAACTTCAGTTTGAGCTTCGGTGGCGGTATTATGGAGTTTTTCTGTCTTATGTGTCTTACACCTTTTCTTTTGTGTTTCCCACTTAAAAATGGTAAGAACATATATAACCAGTATTTGTAGCATGATTAGAAAGAAGATCTTGAGAAAGAAGATCAAAGTGTCTTCTATCCTGGTGATAGATAGGGAGCTGTTAGACCTAGCTGTCTACCCAAAACTTGGGGCAGAGCAATGGTTGAGCTTCTTTTAGATGGGTCTTTTGTTTATATGTTTGTCTTTAAGCCATTCGTGATTTTCTTTTGGTTTTTTTTTTGTTGGGAGGGGGGGTTCTTGTTCTTGTTTTAATGGTAAGTCATTTAAAAAATCTCAGGAGTTTTAGACAGTCTCTGAATTATATCTGTAAATAAATAAATAAATTGTTTCCTACTCTGATCTATATAGGATGTTGAAGAATTCCCAGATTTAGCAGCTGCTTTTGACAGAAAACATAAACAGGCAACTGAAAATATTCCTTGTTTAACACCTATTATTGAGAAGACTAAAGTAAGAATTATTATTTGTCTCTATTTTCACTTTTAAATGGGTATTCATTATTTTAATTTTTTTAAGTGTATTTATTTGTTTTATCATAAAAGGTAAAATACAACAAACAAAAACAAACAAAGTAAAACAATACAAAACAAAAGCATATATCCAGTACTGCTAACAACAAAAAAGAAAAAAAATGGCATACAAAAAAAAGAAAAAGGTGATTCAATACCAAGTAAAGTTAACATCATTTTTTTTTAATGGCTGGGGTTTATTCCTCTTTCATTTCAAATCGGTCCTGAGCACTTTGCTCAAGTGTATTAAATATCATGAAAAATAAATACAGTGGACTTCATTTATCAGTCCACTGATAAATAATATCAGTCATAATAAAGGAATTGGGAATAAAAATAAGAGGAAGATACGCTGACAGAAGTTTCCTTTGTCTCCACCAGCTTTCCTGCAATCCAGTGAACAGGAAGGTGATATGATACGAAGTATCAATATCCTCTTTCTTGACCAAAATTCTTGAAGGCTGTAAACAATCTTCATATGGTTTCTTAGAAAATAAAAATAATAGAGAGCTGCAGCGTTAGAAAATAACCTTAGAAAAATATCCTTGCTGGTTTGCATTTTCATAAAAGGGTGTCTTGCTAGATTTTATTGTTGGCAATAGGCAAGTACCCATGGAAGGTATTTTGTGAAACATACACTTTAGGGTCTCAAAACTGCTTCTTGTCTCCCAATGTATTAAGAATGGCTGCCTTACACACATTAGAAAAGCTTTGGTAATTCCTTGGACTCAAAGTTGTTTGTTGATAACATTTCCATGCATCCAAGATGAGATGGACAATCTTATCACACATGGCACAGAGAGATTTGTGAAACTATAAAGAACTGAAGCAGGAATAGATGCACATGTGAAAGCATCCATGGAATATCACTTGAATCCAAACCTGTCGTCATAATTTTGGAGTTAGTAACTAGAATCCTGTTAACTCACGATGTTTGAAAGCTGTTACCTCATAAGAACTTAGATCAGTAAATTAAAATCTACAAGTCCTTGTTTTGTAACCAGCAACTTAGTCATTAAGCAACGTGATTACCAAGTGAAACCGCAGCAATGTGTATGTTCTTACTTCAGTTTCCCTTTGCTTTACAGACCTGCAAAAGTTGAAAATAAAACAACTGGTTGCAAAGTTTCTTTTTCATCACCATTGTAACTACAAATTGTTGCTAAACAAGTCAACTGCTAAACAAGGACTACTTGTGTTTAGATTACTCAACTGAGAGCCATACTTTTTCACCTTTCATACCTTTTTCATTGTATTTGTTTTCCAAGGTAATCACAAAGTTCTCCACATTTGATTCTCATGACTGTTCTCCAAAGGAATTAAAACCTATGCTAGATGTATTATCAACAAGAAAAGCAAGCAAACAGGATTCACCAGCTCCAATAGAAAAAAAGAAAATGCAGGTGAGTTTGTTCTTTCTGTGTTACATTAACTTGCGAGTTATATGAATATTGCTGGGTAGGTATACTCACATTTTATTTCTTAAATAAAACTGGGAATGGGAGAAAATCTGTGGGATTATTTTATTTTTTTGTACTTCCTACAGGATACTCTGCCATCTAAGAAAAATAGAAAAAAGAGTCAGATTCCTGTGCAGCTTGATTTGGGGGGTATGCTGGCAGTTTTGGAAGAAAAACAGCATGCAGAAAAATTAAAGCAATCATTTAAACCTGTGGTGCTTTCAGGTATGCTTTTGATATTGTTTCTCTAGATGATGACATTCAAATCTATCACTCTTTTTCTATTTGTACTTCATATCTTCTAAGGTGAGGTAATTATTGAAAGACTTCAATAGATGGAATAGAAAGAAAGAATTCAGAGAAAGGATATTATTTTATTATCTGTTCACAGCAATGTGAAGTCAAAGTTACCAGTTCTTTAGATGCTGTTGACTGTCATATGCATCAAGTTTTTCCATGTAATTCTTTTTCTTGTCAGTATTTTGTCCTTGTTTTTATTACATTGTTTTAATATCTGCTTTGTTTTCCTGTGCATAAGTTTCAATTTTTAATTTGCATCAATGGTTGTTCTTGGCTCTCTTTTATGTAATCAGCCAATGCATGCTTTTCTTCTTCAATAGTTTCTTTGATTTGAAGTAAACCTCTGCTTCCATTTTGTGGGGCAGGTATAATCTATCAAAACCACTATGTGGATGTAATGCATAGTTCATTAGCTTTAATGTTTTTCAGTCTAAATGGTCCAGTTTTATATCATAGGCAAGGCCTAACTATTTCCACCATTCAAATAAATAATAATAAATTATGATGATCATGATTTGTGGGTAATCTAACATTAGACTGACAGACTTAAACACTGAATGGATATAAAAGAGAAAGCTGCTCTTAATCCACCAAAGTTTGTGGGAGCAGTCTGCATATATCACAGAAGATATTACAATAAATATGGTCAGACTTTGTTCATAGATCTGAAATGCAAGGTGGTAATGACTTCACTGAATTAAACCTAAATTACACTCAAATGTTCGCACCGGTTTAAGCGAACCGGTAGGGAAAATTTTGATTGGTTTGGAGAACTGGCAAATATCACCTCTGGCTGGCCCCGCCCCTGCCCGC
>JANHFL010007801.1:29002-39175 GCA_032468155.1 Oxyrhabdium leporinum
CAGACCAATTTCTCAAAGCACTTCATGATGATAGGAGTGAGTGCCACTGGTCTGTAATTGTTGAGGTTATTGATAGGAAACTTACTTGGCAGCGGAACAGTGGTGGAAGCCTTCAAATAAGATGGAATTGTGGACTGGGATAAACACTGGTTGAAGATCCTGGTAAAGACTCCAGCCAACTGATCAGCAGAGTCTCTAAGCACTCGGCCAGAGATACTGTCAGAACCGGCAGCCTTTCTAAGGTCCACAGCCCTCAAAATACTCCTCACCTCCTGTTCTTCCACAATGAGGTGGGGGCTACAATGAGCTGGTGGCTGTATCTTAGCTGTTTCTGATGCCTTCACTTCAAAGTGAGCAAAGAAATGATTCAGCTCCTCTGCCAATGAAGCATCCCCCTCAGCAGGAATGACATTGGTCGGTTGATGGTTGGCAATTTGTTGAATCCCTCACCACGCCTGCCTCGTGTCATTACTATAAAAATTATCCTCAATCTTCCTTTTATAATCAGTCTTGGCCTTCCGAATACCTTTCTTCAGACTAGCTCTAGCAACGCTGTATCTTGCCCCATCACTGGACCTAAAGGCCTTGGTCCTGTCACACAAGAAGTGCTGGACTTCCTTAGTCATCCAGGGCTTCTGATTGGGATAAATCCTAATACGTTTATTCACAGTGATATTATCTGTGCAATGTTTGATATAGCACAGAACAGTTGCAGAGTGCACCTATTACACAATTTTCAGTAGGCAATTCAAGTGCTTTAATCTCCTGTGTGTTTTATTATTTTATTAAATGCTATTTTCTAGAATCATTTTTGTAGTCCCTTGTGTTTGGTGTTTTAGCCTTTTTTAAAAACAAAAACAAAAAAACCTTGATTTCCATATACTATTGAAGTTGAGAACACATGACAGCTTGATACTATTGAGCCATCTAATCCCTGAACATGGAACTATGCTATTTGGGAATAATCAGTTATATTTTGATGAGAAAGTTCTAAAATTAATGGCAATGCAAAATTCTCCATTCTTGTAAATTAGGACTACTTTCACAAAATGGTGGAATTGACAATGGAAGCAAGGCTGGCGTACAAGGAGATGATTTCAGCTTTAGAGAAGGAGTCAAGTGAAGAAGTAAAACAAAGTGACTGTGCACTCCATACCCATCAGAAAGAGAATTGTGCACTTGATAATGGTATAGTGCCCCTTCAAGAATCTGAAGAGGATGCCCCAAATTACAGTGAGTTTTCAGGGTCTTTGTTTAAAATACATAAATTCTTTTTGGTTCATCTGTATATTTTCATCTTTAAGGTAAACAGTTTTTATGATAGCAGAGATACCACAATTCAGTGATTACAGAATGTTCTAGATGACTCAAGAATGTTCTGTTCCCCCACTACAACTATGCCATTCTTGGAGTAATTCAAAATTTTCAAAAGTAAATTTCTTAAACCAGAAGCAGTTTTAGACGTTTCAGACATTGAGTTCCAGGGGAACAGAACATTCTGGAATATTCTTATAGCTTAAATGAATATGTCATTTAATTCTTCAAATCTTGATTATGTTAATCTAGGTTTGTTAATCCTTGCTGCAATTTGTGCTTCAGCCTTTAGAGTGGTATCCGTGACTGACTTTAAACCAGTCTTGTCTTGAGACTTCTATAACAGGATAACTAAAATAGTGTAATATCCAAAAATAAATACAGATAATCCTTGAGGTGCAACAGGCCAATGAACATTCGAAGTTACAACATACATCCCAAAAGTTAAATACAAATCGGTTACAAAGTTACAAATTCTGCGGTTCCCCCATGGTCATTCACCCTTATCACCGACCGCAGAGATGCTGCAGCATACCCACCCACCTATTTCCCTCCCATCCTGCCCACCCAGGTCCTCAGAGGCACTGGGCCTACTTTGCCAACATACTGGATTCCATGTACTCCTCCCCACCCCCATTTCCCTGTCACCATTCACTTACCTTTTGACGAGCTCAGGAAGTCAGGGTAGAGAAGGCCCCTCCCTCATTCGGCCACGTGGCACAATCCAGAAGAAGAAATCCAGTCAGATTTGCTTCCGTTGCAATCCTTTCCTCTCCAGCCGGCATAAACCACTGCGATTTCTTTTTAGTTCTGCCATCTCTAGCTTTACGCTAGTGGCGCTAAGATGAAATCGCGCCTATTTTGGTTCCTAGCAAGTCTTTCCTCCCCAGCTGGCATTAATCGATGCGATTTCTTCTGAGCGCTGCCAGCTCTAGTGTTACGCTAGTCTTAACGCTGGCGACGCTCAGAAGAAATCGTAGTGATTCACGCTGGCTGGAGAGGAAAGGCTTGCAAGGAATCAAAATAGGCTCGATTTCTTCTTAGCTTTATGCTACTCTTACACTGGTAGAGCAAAGAAGAAATCCCATCTCTTTTGCTTCCATGGCAATCCTTTCTTCCCCCAGCCAGGATAAATCACTACTGATTTATGCTGGTTGGGGAGGAAAGGCTTGCAAGGAACCAAAATAGGCGTGATTTCTTTTTAGCACCATTAATGAAAAGCTACGCTGGTAGAGCTAAGAAGAGATTGTAGTGGTTTAGGCTGGCTGGAGAGGCAAGCATTACAACGGAAGCAACTGACTTCCTGAGCTTGTTAAAGGGTAAGTAAGCAAATGGTGATTGGGTGGGGTTTGGAGGAGACCTGTAGGGCTTTGGGGAAACCAAGGGGCAGGAGGCAGAGCATGGGATATCTTAGATGGTGGGGGAGGCTTCCTGGCAGTGCCTATTTCTGCACTTAGGCCTCCCTTGGTTTCTGCAATCCCTGACTCACCCCATGGTCTACCTATCAACCTGCACATTCTTTAACAAATGCATAGGGCAAGGCAGGGACACGGGAGGCCTTTAGTTAGGTGCTTCATTTAACACAGTAATGGAGCCTGAATGGGTAGGCTCCATTACTGTCGTAAGTCAAGGACTACCTGGACTACAGATATCCAGAATGGATACTGCCTCTTTAGAAGCCAAGCAAAGCCACCATTAACTTGTTGATCTCATTTGTGATAGAACTTGTATTTAAAGTTGAATATCCTTCTAGCGGTAGAGCTCCTGTGTTATGTTTGGCATCAGTTATAAGCCAAGTTTGAATCAGTGCTCTAGAGTCTTCCACCACCATGTACTTGTATTATTTCTTCATTTCTGATAGCAGTAATTCTTCTGAATGCAGGCCATATTGTGCTGTACTGACCAAGAAATACATTAATGCAGGGATCTCCAACACCCCGCCCCACCCCCTGTCCATAGAAAAAGGACTTTTATGAAACTGGTTGCTGGTGCTAGAAAGGTTGGGACCACAATATTAATACATTAGATGGGACAGATTAACAACTGTTTTTATCAGATGGGTTATGTGTTGCTCTTTACTTCCTTCAAGAATTGTTCGTGCCTGAAGTACTGAACCATTCAACTAATATGCAAATGCTGTGTTTTCTAGTTTTTATTCTCCTCCATATTCTACCGATAGAGTTGTTGGTGCCATCAGCAGCTTTTGATGGCATTTGTATAGTACTCCCTTCTACTCTTGCTAATTAAGTCAAGTATCCCTTGTGTCAAGTTCAACTTCTGACGATTTTATGGAAGCATTAATCTAGATTTCATGCAACAATATAGAAGTGGCTTGTGATTTTGTTTTGTTTTGTTTTCCTATTCTAACCCAAGTGATCCTTTTCAGATAAACCTTTCCAACCCTGCTTTTTGAGATCATCCAAGGTTGGCTAAATTCTGCCACCTCTTTGGGCACTTTATCTGATAAATTATATCAAATGATGAGTTAATGGGATTTTTATTGGGAACACGGATGACCTGCAAGCTTTCTTACATAGCTTTTAAAATGATAATTAAAAATATTACTTTAGCCAAACTGTTATTTTGCATATGGTCAATCTATGTTAATAAATGAAAACTTTCCCTTTCCTAAAAGAAAAAATCTTATGGTTTCCTTCATTAGAAAGCTATCATTTTATTTATGAATGATTGTGTGTATTTTTGTGAAACTGGATCTGACTACAGAGCTGCAAGATTTGAGTAGGAAATAGTTACTAGTTAGCTACTTTGGGGGACCATTTTTTCAACTTTAGTATTCTCAAAAGTATAGTAAAACAACATTGCATTCATATACCTTTTATGTCATAGCATTTGCAAGAACTATAGTCTGTAACTGTTGTTAATATGTCTTTGCCCAGAGGAAAAACTCTTTGTGTTTTGTTTGTTTGTTTGCACCTCTAGTTAAGATCTGGAAGCAAAAGCTTGAAGAGGAGTATAATCCCTATATCCTGGAGCTGGAAAAACTGTCAGCCACTGACATGTTGCCCTTGGGTGTTGAAGAGCCTCAGTAAATCAAGACTACCTTCTTTGGCATTATTGACTTTTACTTTATGTGTGTGTTTGAGTGTATATAGATGTGTAAATAGCGAATTACCTAAATTTTATTATCTGTAATATAGGATAGAAAACCCACAGTTGAATTTCTGAGATAATTTAATGCCAAAGAATTCAGAGCTGTTCAATAAATTCCCTCCGAGGGCAGATTCAGTGAAAGCACTTGGCTCATCCAAATGGAATACAGAATGAGACAGGAATTGAATCGGGTTTGTTTGTCTTTTCGTATAGCAATACTGTAGAGAAATACTACTCCGTATAAGCACAGAGTCTCCAATCACTGTTCTCATGATTTCCTAGAATTATGTCACTGGATTGCTACAAATGAACTGCATTACGCTTGTAAGTGGTTTCTTTTTCTCTTTATGATAGAATACCCAACTGTGCATAAAATAATAATATGAAATGAAAAAAAGAGAAGGGAACACTAATGATTTTCTCTGGGACATTATTGTGTGTATATATATATATAATGATTCCATTTGGATATATGCAAATTAGAAAAAATGCAATACTGTCAACTGCTTTATTTTGTGATGGAGCAATTTGGTGTAGGTCATGGGTGTGTAATTAAAAGATGGTAGAAGCAAAGTGGAATTATTAAATACAGAGAAAATAATCATTAATTTATTGGTACTGTATTTTCCTATTCTGTCCCATTCTACAGCTTAATATTAACTTTTGAGGGCTGTGTAAAGCTTTGGAACCGACAGATATATTTGTTGCAAATATCCTGAATGGGATCCTCTCGGCTGTCAACTAAAACCTTCAGCAGTTGATTAAATATTGGGGGTAGATTATAGTCATGTATGGCATGGTGGCCTAGTGGTGAAAATGCTCACCTCCTAATCCTAGCTAGCGTCAGATATTTCCTAGGCACAAAGAAAATCTACTGTAAACTTCACATGGTGCTAGGAAGGGCATGTAACCAGTAAAATGCTCAGCTCCATTGGCCCAACTCTATCCCAAATTAAGGGATTACAGGGACGTAAAAGGGAGTTTGGTGGTAGATTATAGTCATAGATAACAGAAAATGTTCACCATAAGATAGCTTACTTTTTGCACACCAAGTAATTTCTCTGTTAATGGCTATCATTAGAAAGCTAGCAGGATTCTGTGGTGCAGAAAGTGGCAGCAGTGCAAGACGAGAAGCAGGCAATGTGAAATGACGAAGTTTACTAAGCATTCTTTTCTAGTTTTGCTCATATATCTATGCTAATGGTGCAGTTTAACCCAGCAGAGAAAAAAATGTAAAGGGTCATTGTGTCCTAGGACAGCAATCCCCAACCTTTCTGGCTTGGTGACCCGGCGGTGGGAGGGAGAGGGGATAGTTCCCTGTGACTGGTAGGTGACGACGTGCAAGCGCACACAGCTCCATTTGTGCAAGCAGCCACCGCTTGTAAAAGGGGAACTTCACACACATACACATGCTCACTCACCACTTGCACGGCCCGGTTCCAAACAGGCCACGGTCCGGTAGTGGGCTGCAGCCCGGGGGTTGGAGACCCCTGTCCTAGGATGTAAAACAAAAAAATCCAGTTCTTTGTATTAACTTTCCAGAACCCAAATAAACTTAGAAACTGGAGACAGGTTAGCCTGATCTATTAGCATAACTTTTGTCTCTCCAATGGATCCAGAGATCTCCTTTCAGCCAGAAGAACCAACTGTTGTGTGGGAGTTTGACACCCCTGCTCAGAAGGCTTAGCCATTCTTATTTTTGCCAGAGACATATGGATGATTCTTCCATTTTGGACCATTTTATGACAAGCTTTCCAATTTCTGTGTCTCAAGACAACTGAATAATTGTAGAACTACTGTATAATTTTTATTTTTATTTTTGCAATATGTCTCCTATATTGCAAAAAAAAATGTTTGCACTAAAATAACATCGGGTATTTTATTGATGCTATTACTGGGCAGTTTCACAGAGAAAATGCTGCTTTTCTTGTGTACTTCTTTGTGTGCCTTTTAAAAAGCATGGACATTTTCATTGTAATTTTCGTAACATTCCAGTCACACTTGCGATTTACTAACTTAGGTGTATTTCCTAGTGCTATGATTTCCAAATGCTATTTGCTCCTTTATTAGTGATTTCATTCAATGAGTACTTAAGGGAATTTTGTTAAAGTTTCTATGTTTTCCTGTGCCTTTACCTGCATAAAATGCAGATATGTAAGTGCTTGGTTCAACAAAAACTGATACAATAAAAATCTTATTTCTTTATTATCAATGCTAGGGTATTGGGGCAAGTTGCCTTTTGCCAAGGAACGCGCTTAACATTTTTTAAGAACGGTGGGATTTTTTTCATTGTTCATCAAATTTTGAAAGCATATCTTTCTTACTTAAAAGTTAACAGGGTTTTAGTAACAGTTTTATGTTTTAATGTGCCTGAAACTGCATCACTAATTTTGAACAATTGTGGTTGGAAGATGTTCTGGTGGATGCAGAAAAAGAGAATTGGAGGTAGTCTTAAGCTACCTCGATCTATAATAAAATATCTTAAAGTCACCACTGTGTTATAACGCTGGAGATAACATAAAATAGCTCTAAGTTTCATTATTTGTAATATCTTTCTAGTCAGCAAAACTTTCTACATTTCCTAGCAAATGAAAATTATTTCTGGCCCAGAAGGAAAACCTTTCATCTAAAGGTCCAGCATGTGACTAGAAAGTGTGCCTCAATGATTTGATAAGATTACTGATAATTGGGAATGTTGTAATTTACCCTGCTGCAAAACTATGAATTTCTGCATATTCTGCAAGAATTCTGTGAATTCTGCTAACAGAAATTTAAAACCCAGGGAAGCAGACTCCATCTTGTTTGACTTGAGTGGGTGACTTGATTTAATATGTGGTTGTATTCACACATCCATAGAAGACTGATCCCACAATATGTTTTAGCAACTCTTCTACCAGTTTTCCAAGTGAAGTTTGTAAACTGAAGCAAATTGGCATAACTTAGCTTTGAGCAAGATGATTGTGCAATTTTAGCTAGTCATACTTCATCTTCACCTTTAGGTATAGTGTAGTTGTAGCAGTTACAGAGTTTTCATTTACTTTCTCAAAATATATATTTAACTGTTTTAAAAAACCTGGTTTTTTTATTACCTGATTCAGCAGATCAACCATTTTTAGGCTTCGGAACAGGGGTGTCAAACTCCTGGCCCGCCGGCCGGATGCATCACGTGCTGGCTCCAGCCCTGCCCGGTTTAGTGAAGGGGGAAAAAGTCCCAATACATCATGTGATGCCACCTGATGACGCGAGTTTGACACCCGTGCTTTAGAATGACAACATTAGGACAACAAACATCCATTAGAAGAAATAGTTGAATTTTTCAGAAGTTATTTGCAGGCATAATCCGTTTTCCTCAAAGGGTCCCACAGCCGAGTAACCAGACTAAAGGGAAAGAACCTACCTTGCCTGAATTATACTGTCTTAATAAATCTATAGTGCAGTGAGATTCCATGTACTTTATAGCTAGCCCAGCTGGAATTGTTCTTTTGAATAGGCAAAGACCGAAATCCTCAGTCATGGGATTCATTAAATATCAGGTAATGCAGTCGTGCACATCTTGTAACATCCTTTTTCTTTTTCTTGGCATGGGGATATTTACAGAGCACCCGATGGCAGCACTTCAATATGCGCTATTCATATCATCTGGTAAAGCAACAGGCTAGTTTCACTGCTCTCTTCTGCCCTAGAATGATTGGCGCACAGGTCACACCTGAGCTAGTTCGATGTCAGAGTATCTTTTCTTTTTCAACAACACTTTTAGCCTCTCACACTGCCACTTTTGTTGCAACTGTCCTAAATAAATACGAACCAGAAAAAGCCTTTTAATTCTAGTGAGTCAATATGCAGTAATAAATGTAATACCTTGTCCCTGAGCTTGCTAATCCTAAATCTTACTTTCTACAGGGATTTAAGAGTTTAAGAGTTCACCTCAACTTCTCAATCTCAGTTCAGTCTTTATTACAGTCACGGACCAGCACAGCAATAAACTGACAAGTGTGCAATTCATAAAAGTGCACTTTGAACTACTACAGTCATATTAGACTGCTGTGGGTCCTTTGAATTGGCTCTGGGAGCATTCTGGAATAAGGATTTTATGATGAAAGTGAGCTAACAATACCAGGTTTCTTCAGTGCATTTGCTGCTTTTGGCAATGTGAATACAGTGGAGTGCCTAAGGGTGAATCATGAAAGTACAAGAAAGATCATCCGGATGTTGAAAAACATGCAAACTATTTGTAGCAATTACCAATGTGGCAATTGAGAAAAGTTACAGGTTTATTTTCCGGGTTTCAAACCAACTAATACGAATTTAAAAATGGTAACTGAGAAGCCCAAGACTTCCCAAATAATATTGTAAAGTACTTTGTGACTGGCGGTGTTTCTGTTTTGTGGCCAAAATGCTAACAACAGTTCTACACAAATGAAGACAGTTCTGCCAATTTCTTCTAGGTACCTGCAAAAATAAAATGCCCTTCATCTAAACAAAACAAAAATCTACCTGCCCCGAATGTAACACCTACTAATGTGTTTTTCCAATTTTCCAACAGTTTCTCATGCTCATCAATAACACTTCCAGCTAGCAAACACTCTTAACCAGGTCTCTTGATAGTTGATACCTAAAAATAGTAAGCAATGAGAGTGAGGGATTTGGGTGAGGTGATTATTAAACGTTCAAATATTGATATTTTTAAAAATTATATATGTTCTCTTATAAAGATGTGAGCATGTGATGCTATGAGAATATTTAACATTTGTATAGTTCAAATCATTGTTTAGCAAGTATTTTGTAAGCTTTATTTAAGTAAAAGTTACCTAAAAGCAGCTTAGTATATTGTGCAGCAGCATTGATAAAAATATTTCTGGGTAGAGCAGAGGCATCCCACACTTGCTCATTTCAGCATTTTTGTTTAGTGTTAAATTATCGGGAGGCTGCCAAGTTTTCTTCTGCTCAGCAACAATCTGACTGCATCCTTTAATCACAACTGATAATTTTGCAGAGATGCCAATTTGCTCGTGTTGGAACAAGTCAGCATTCTTGATACCATAAATCTGTGTATTCCCACTAGGTCCCTTTTTAGTTATCTGAAATGAGCAGCCAACCTGGTCCATTAGGTTTGCTCAGCTCAGGACTTTCTGCTTCAGGGCTCTTTGGTTTTAGAGCTCTGTGTGACAACTTGAAATCTGAAAAAAGTCACTGCCCAACAGAGACCCATTACCTTCTACAGTGATAGAAGAGGTAGAAGCTTTGCTCCCAGATTCGGAGATCAGCAGGCAAGTGTATGCTGAATCCTGTGCAATGGCATCTTTCACCCAGCTTAAGAGATGCACTCGCCCATTGGACAGCACGTGGGTTTGCTCATTCACAGAGTTCACCATTTTTTGCCCATACAAAATGTGCATCTCTGGATCCTGTGGAAAAGTGGTCAGTCATACAAATGGGACAAGTGCAAACTCAAAAGACATTACAAAGTCTTAGTGGAACAGGATAATATATTTTTGCATCTTCTAGAACTCCTGAGATCTTCCAACCAAAGTCTAGAGAAAAATTGGTGAAAGAAACAATATTTTCCATATATTTTGGTGATTAAGTCCAACCCCCTCTCAGGCAGGAAACCCTATAGCATTTCAGACAAATGGTTGTCCAATCTCTTCTTAAAAACTTCCAGCGTTGGAGTATTCACAACTTCTGGAGGCAAGTTGTTCCACTGATTAATTTTTCTGTCAGGAAATTTCTCCTTAGTTCTAGGTTGCT
>JANHFL010007802.1:6520-18344 GCA_032468155.1 Oxyrhabdium leporinum
AGGGGGGCATGGGAGGGAAAAGAGAGAAGGGAAAGTTGAGAAGAAAACAATATGCCAGAGGAAAACATCATTAGTATGTCTAATGTGTCATTATGTGAGATTACCTTCAGGCCCTGGATGACAACTGTCAGCCTTCATCTAGGCACTGGCTGACAGGCCAGACACACACACAGGACTGCAAGAATGCATAAATTACATTGAATTAAAAAATGCTCCCCGTGATGTGCCCGCACCAGAAGTGGCATGTCAGGTGTGCGCTTTTCATAGCAGCTGGATCCACTTTTCGGCATCACCCCGCTTTGTCAGGCAGTACATTTGGCAAATCAAAGTGACTCCAGCGTGGTGGAGACAAGTCATATGGATAATAGGAAGTGAGTAGAACCAGAGCTTCACTGCCCCACAGCCTACAGGCCCCACATCCCCAGGGCAGGCTTGGAAAGAAGTGCAAACTAAGTGAAGCCATCATAAATGGATCAGACCTTTAGCCCTACCTTTCCTGCCTACTGGTACAATTCTGACCCCAGATCTGGGAGGCCCAGAGAGAAGACATCTGTGAATCAGTGTCATTATGGACATTTTGAGATCACAAAAAGGCAGCAGTCCTTTGCCAGTCTTTTGTAGATGGATTTTTTAGGCCCTTAGCATCCGTGGAAAATGACTCAAATCTCTTCTTTCCCCCCCAAAAGGTCAGCTTACAGTATCCAATTTAAAGGGCTGGTCTGTGTCTTTTTACTGTGATCAGAAAGGACACATTTGACTTTTATTGGGTTATTTATTTTTTCAAGATATTTCATACAATCTGTGCTAAGGGGATTGGAAAAAGGTCTTATTTGGTATTAATATTCCCTTCCTTAAAATGCACACACACACACTGGGGAGGGGAGGGGGGGGAGGAGGAGGAGGAGGAGGAGACGACAACATCGGTGCTCTCTGAGCTTGGTGGTTTTTTTGCAGACATTTCATGACCCAAACTGGATAACATCATCAATGCCATGTTTGCTGGGTTTGAAGAGAGCAAACTCTACCGTCTCCCAACACTGATGATGCTACCTAGCTGGGTCTTGAAACGTCAGCAAGAAAACCACCCAGCTCAGAGAGCACCGAGGATCCCCCAGTTCAGCCCTGAGCCAGAAATAATCTCCTTTATTGATCAGGATCGTGTCTTGAAGCTTAAGGTCATATATCTTTAGAGAAAAGCAGCCAGGCGCTTGTCGCTGTCTAAGCGGGACAAGGGGTGTGGTGCTCTTCGAAGGAATCCAAAATAAAGCTTGCCATCTAATGGCGAGAGAGATACACAACTGCACAACTGTTGGGGAGTACCCTGTAAGACCACAGAAAAGGAAGACCCAGCAAGAATTCAGGATGCAGGTCAAGTATTACGACAACAGAGAATGGGTCGTGTTTGCACATGACAATAAACTCATTCCCAATCCCAAGAATTCTTGGGATTCAATCCCAAGAATCTTACTTCCTGGTCATGACGCAAGCAACCTTTTATTCTATTTGTCCACACCTGCGTAGCTGGCTGGGGAATTCTGGGAGTTGAAGTCCCTGAGTCTTAAAAATGGCCAAGGCTGGACACCCCTATTCTATACAGTGTACTGATGATCTGCATTGGGGAAACAAAACAGCCGCTTCACAAACGCAGCGCACAACATGGGCCAAGAAACCCATCAGGACAGATTCAGCAATCTGTCTGCATTTCAAAGACCCAGGCCCCTCTTTGGAAGACAGCAAAGTCCACATTTTGGACAGAAAGAGGAGCCCAAGAGGCCATCTATCTCCAAATGGAACAGCTCTCCCTCCACAGAGGGGGAGGGATAGGACATTGTGGATCCCCAGTCTACAACACGGTCCTTTCCGCAGCTCCAAGGCGGCTCCACACCCATTTTGCAGCACTCAGATGAGACCCCGAGGACCCACAGAAACCTCCAAGTGGCCCCCAGGACCCTCTCAAAGGATGCATCACTCCTTCCCTTCCCCACCCTCCGGTCAGAGCCGAAGAAGCTTCTTGGATGAGAAGCGAAACATCTTCAAAAGAAAAAACAAGAAAGTCCAGTTGCCTCTTGAAAAAAAAAAGCACCTTTGGGGTGTCTGTTCAGAGGTAACTTTTTAAGGAAGACACCAACCAATATTATTATTATAACTGAAGGCGAATATATGTGTCACGGGATAATATCACAAGATCCGATTGGGGTCACAAAATAATTTTGCAGCTACTAAGATTGTTGGACGAGCAGGCCCAAAAACAGCCAGGCGAAGTGACTGAGCCTGGGAAATGGGCCCAGGAGCTTATCCAGTACTCAGGAGAGCAGGGCTTGGCAGCAAAAGCCAAGAGCCAGGGGCTTAACAACCAGCCATCAGCACCCCAATCAGCATCTAAAAAGCCACTTACAACAGGCGCTGTATAAATACCACACACAGAACAATACACACCCTGCTAGAGTGTGTGTAATCTCTGCATCCCTTAAGGATGGGTTCCCAGCACGAGTCTGAAACCTCTGGCCCGGGTGACCGACCCAGATTGGACCCTGCAATATTACAGGCAGTCCTCAACTTACAACCACAATTGAGCCCCAAATTTAGGCTGCTAAGTGAAGAATCAGCTAAGTGTGTTTGGCCCCATTTTACGACCTGGCTTGCCGCTTTTGTTAGGTGAATCTCTGAGGTAGTTAAGTTAGTAACGTGATCAGTCAGTGAATCCTGCTTTGCTTGTCAGGAGGTCTCAAAAGGGGAGCACGTGACCCTGGGACACGACGACCGTCGTAAATACGAACCAGCTGCCAAGCGCCTGAATTCTATCAGGTGACCATGGGGAGGTTGTAACGGTCGTAAGCGTGAAAAATGGTGATAAGGCACTTTTTTTCAGTGCCATTGTAACTGAACAGTCACTAAATGAACTTTTTTTCCCAAGAGGCAACTGGACTTTCTTGTTTTTTCTTTTGAAGACCTTTCGCTTCTCCTCCCAGAGGCTTCTTCAGTTCTGACCGGATGGCGGGGAAGGGAAGGATTGATGCTCCTGGCAGACAGCTGGTCCTTTGCCTCCTTTTAGGGGGACCTTGAGGACCCACTTGGAGGTTTACCTGTGTCCTCGGGGTCTCACCCTCAAATGGGGGCGGAGAGCCTTCTTGGAACTGCTGAAAGGAGCGCGTGGTAGACTGGAGGAAGATGGGGTCGTATCCCTCCCCCTCTGTGGAGGGAGGGCTGTTCCATTGGGACACAGACGGCCTCTTGGGCCCCTCTTCTTTCAAACCCTCCCTGTCCCAAAGGTGGGCTTTGCCGTCTTCCAAAGAGGGGCCTCCTGTCTTTCCAATGCAGGTGGAATTTGGCTGAATCGGGTCCCGATGGGTTTGCTCTCCCGTGTTGCGCCATGCGGTTGTGAAGCGGCTGTTTTGTTTCCCCAACATGCCTCTAAACGAACTGTTGTAAATCAAGGACTACCTGTTGCACTGCTTTCATACTAGCTTCTCCGGGCTTCTGGGGGCTGACAGCGGTCAACCTAGGTGGGGCAAGTGAGTTTCGAGGGGGCCTCTTCCGGCCACACTGTTTGCTGAACCCTCCTCTCCAGAAGACCAAAGCGAGGACGTTTGCAAACACTCAGCCAGCACAACGCTAAGCGCTGGAAAGGCCGGTTGGGAGCTACGTCTACTACCTCCCAGGAGGAAACGTAGGAGTAACGTAGGAGGTCTGCTTCTGTGGCCTCCAGCCGCAAGATCTGAATCTTCAGTTATGTTCCACGGGGTTGCTTACAGATCCAGAGCGGGCAGACAGCAGAGATTCAAATTATCTCCAGAATACACGATGAAATCCTCCTCCAATGCCTTGGGCTGGCAGAAGGGGCACTTATCTCCTTTAAGAACACCCAAACATCTCCTGGTATACCAATAGTTTCGCCTTGGGAACTTCGCCAAGTGAAGTCGAAAGATTTAAATTGGAGGGTAATTTAAGACTTGTAAGACTTCAACTCCCAGAATTCCCCAGGTCACCTTAACCCGAAATCCTACTTAATCAAGCAGGAGGTTGGTTTTTTTTTGTGTGTGTTTTTTTTTAAAAAAGCTGTGTTTCTCAACCTGGCAACTTTAAAACTTGTCTGGCTGGGGAATTCTGGGAGCTGAAGTCCATAGGTCTTAAAAGTTGCCAAGGTTGTACAGCCCTGATTTCAATGGAAATTATGGCTACTGCCATTCTGGGGAGGTCTCTGCCCAGATCCAGTGGCAATAAATCAAGACTTTGGTTTTTATTATTGTTTTGTAAGGTGGCCACATTAGAGGGGCAGCTGTACAACTCTTTTAAATATTTGAATTGAGTGGATACCACAAAGAAGAGGGGGGTCCACCTATTCCCCAAAGCAGCAGCAATGGATGGAAACTCACCAAGGAGAGAAGCAATCTGGAATTGAGGAAGAATTTCCCAACAGGGAGAACAATTAACCCGTGGAACGGCTTGCCACCAGAAGTTGTGGGTGCTCCATCACTGGAGTTTTTAAGAAGAGATTGGACAACCATTTGTCTAAAATGGTATAGGGTTTCCTTTCTGACCAGGGGGTTGGACTAGAAGACCTCCAAAGTCCCTTCCAACTCTGTTACTCTGTTCTGTTCAGTGTCGCCGGGTCACATGACCCTATTTTTCTGCAAAGTCCACGGGGGAGACACTTAACAACCGGGCTACGAATTTATCAACTGCAGTGATTCACTCAACCACAGTGGCAAGAAACGCCGTAAAGGGGGACAAACCTCGCTTAACAGCAACATACATTTTGGGCTCAATTGTGGTCATACGTCAAGGACTACTTGTACCTATTCCTTCCATGACAAGTATTATTATTATTAATCTCTCTTAATCCAACTAAACTCCAAATACGTAGTAATTGGCCCTTGAATTAGCATCTGCTGGGATGTTCAACTTCAGGGTTACAGGCACTATGGAAAGTCCTTGAAAAGGGAGGAAGCGAGATTGAATCCTAGACACATGGTCAGCTGGGATTTTCTTCGACACCCCCCCCCCCTCTCCATGGAAAAGATTTTCGAGATTTGTTCTTTATAACAGATGAACAGAGGTTGGAAGGGACCTTGTAGGTCATTTAGTCCCACCACCACCCATGCAGGAGACCCTACACCCTTTCTGACCGATGGCAGTCCGGTCTCTTCTTGAAAGCCTCCAGGGATGAAGCTCCCACAACTTCCGAAGGCAGCTTCTCTTCTATGGTTCGATTGTTCTCCCGGTGAGAAAACTCCTCCTCATTTAGTTTAGTTTACTTTATTGTCATTGCACCTTGTACAATGACATTAAGTGCCATCTCTAGTGTACGCTAGGACTATAAAAATAAAACACAAACACACCTCCTTTCACAGAGGTGGGCTGCTCTCGCTGGAGCAAGGGGTCCGCTGGTCGTGCGTGTACAGATAGGGCTCCTAGTTGTACGTTGGGCTCCCTCACCTGAAAGCATTCAATCCAGAAGTTGTGGGTCCCGAACGACGGCATTTCGGAGCCGTTCGTCCTTTAATCTCCGTACTTTTCAAGGGTGATTTATTTATTTTCTTCTTCTTCTTCTTTTTTTTTGTTGGCTGAAACTAGCACAGAAAACACATCAAGTCCGGCAGGAGGATATTTGGGAAGGGGCAGGCCGAACGGGATGAGGTGCGGTTCAGAAATGCCTTTTGCAACATGTAACACGCTCCTTGGCTCTCTCTCTCTCTCTCTCTCGCAAGCCAGAGACTTCCCCATCTCCCTTGTCCCAAATACAAGATGTAACGTGATCTTTGAGGCCTGGAGGAGGAAAAAAAAATCAACGTAGATTTCTTCAAGAGACAGGCTCTTTAAAAAAAATGACATTTCCACGCAGTGCAGGCGGGCATCGCTTTTGAGGATGGAGATCTTTCGAGGGTTCCCCTAACCCCCAGGATTTGAGGGTTGGTCACAACCCTGAATCTTCACCTCTGCCTGGGTTTTGAAGGATATCCTACAGAATACAGAATTAGGGACCTCGGAAGAAAAGTAATTGACCTGTTGGGAAGATTCCCCCATTGTCCTAAAACCTGGTTTCCTTCCATATCCTTGATTTATTTTGTAATCGAAGAATAATAGCATAACAGAGCTATTCTATTATTAGGGACCTTGGAGGTCTTCTAGTCCAACCAGGAGACCCTATCCCGTTCCCGACAAATGACTGTCCCGTCTCTTCTTAAAAGTCTTTAGTGATGGAGCACCCACAACTTCTGAAGGCAAAGCTGTTCCACTGGTTATTTGTCCTCACTGTTAGGAACTTAATTCCAGATTGCTTCTCTCCTTGATTAGTTTCCATCCATTGTTCCTTATGTTGCCTTCAGGCGCTTTGGAAAATAAGTTGGCCTCCTCTTCTTTGTGGCAGCCCCTCAAATACTGGAACACTGTTATCATGTCACCGGTAATCCTTCTTTTCTCTAGACTAGCCATACCCAATTCCTGCAACCATTCCTCATATGTTTTTTTTCTCCAGACCATTAATCATCTTAGTTGCTCTTCTTCGCATTGTTTCCAAAGGCTCGACATCTTTTTTGTAATGTGGTGATCAAAACTAGATGCAGTATTTCAGGTGTGGTCTGACTGGGGCTTTATAAAGCGGTACTAACGTGATTTTGATTCTGTGCCTCCGTTTATACAACCGAGGATTGTATTCACTTTTTTTGGGGTGTGGACAGAGCAGCAAAAATAGCAATGGCCCTTAGACTTATACACCGTTTCACAGTGCTTTTACAACCCTCTCTAAGCAGTTTATAGAGTCAGCCTCTTGCTTCCAAAAATCTGGGTCCTCGTTTTACCGAGCTCAAAAGGATGGAAGGCTGAGTCGACCTTGAGCTGGTCAGGATCGAACTGCTGGCGGTGGGCAGAGTCAGCCTGCAATACTGCATTTTAACCACTGTGCAGGAAGGAAGGAAGGGGAAGGGGAAGGCAAGGCAGTGGCAGTAACACTTAGACTTACATACCACTCCACAGTGCTTCACAGCCCTCTCTAAGCGGTTTACAGAGTTAGCCTCTTGCCCCCAACAATCTGGGTCCTCATTTTACTGACCTCAGGATCGAACAACTGGCAGTGGGCAGAGTCAGCCTGCAATTCTGCCTTCTAACCGCTATGCCACCACGGCTCTTGAGTTGACTTGTGAAGAATTGAGGACTTTGCTAAATGATCAGGACGGACTCCTTGGGGAGGGTTTTTTTCTTTCAGTATTTGCACTCTATTACGGAACTCAAGTGCAGGTAACCCTCGACTTTCTAAAGTTCATTTAGTGACTAAAGTTACAACGGCACTGAAAAAAAAGTGACTTATGACATTTTTCACAGTTACGACTTTTGTAGCATCCCTCTGGTCATGCGATCAAAATTCACATGCTTGGCAGCTGGTTCATACGTACGACCCTTGCTGTGTCCCAAGGTCCCCTTTTGCGATCTCCTGACAAGCAAAGTCAATGGATTTGCTTAACAACCGTGTTACTAACTTAACAACTGTGCAGTGATTCACTTAACAGCCGTGGCAAGAAAGGTCGTAAAACGGGGCAAACTTCACTTAACAAATGTCTTGCTTAGCAACAGAAATTTGGGGTTCAATGGTGGCTGTAAGTCAAGGACCGCCTGGATGCGTTTGAATCCTCTTTGATTTATTCTACTTCGCATGACTTCCGTTGATGGTCATTGTCCTTTTATTTGACGGGGTCATGATGGTTTTTATTTGTTTTTCATTGTCGCCGTTACCGTCATTTTATCCTTGGCCTGTCGTAACTTGGATCAGACCTAGGTTGTTGTAAGTATTTATACGGGCTAGGGAGCCTTTTAACTCCCTGTAATGGAGGTTCTTGTTTATTGTTTCATAAACCGTCATGGCTCTGCATGGCTTGGACGATATGTAAGTAAACACAAGTGTCATTTGGGCAATGAGGCGTAACCCCTTGGGTCCCCTTGGGTGTTGTTGATGTAATAGACAGGGCAACTTTTCTTCCAAAGGATCTGAGCTAAGATGTTTCTCCTGAATTTGGAGGTTCAAAGCCCTGGGTTGTGTTTCTGAAATGGAAGCGATGCCAGGATGATGGATGATGTTATCCATTCAGTCGAATCCGGAAATTCTGTGGGCCAAGTCTCTTCATGTCTTCTGGTCCTGCACTACTTCTTTGAGTTATTCCAAAGGTGCTTTTGCAAAAAGGCAACTGGACTCGGATCTTGGCTTGAGGATGTTTCACTTCTCATTTAAGAATAGAATAAATAAGGGTTGGAAGGGACCTTGGAGGTCTTCTAGTCCAACCCCCTGCTCAGGCAGGAAACCCTGCATCACTTCAGACAAACGGTTGTCCAGTCTCTTCTTAAAAACTTCCTGTGTCGGAGCATTTACAACTTCTGGAGGCAAATAATTCCACTGATTAATTGTTCTCATTGATAGGAAATTCCTCCTTAGTTCCAGGTTGCTTCTCTCCTTGATTAGTTCCCATCCGTTGCTTCTTGTCCTGCCTTCTGGTGCTTTGGAGAATAGCTTGACTCCCTCTTCTTTGGGGCAGCCCCTGAGATATTGAGACGTATCTTCAGGTCAACACTAAATTTGAAAAATGACATGGTGTGTAACCCACCCATCCCTTTTCAGAAACTCATTTGTGGTGTGTACAATACAGATAGTCCTCAACTTACAATCACAGCTGAGAACAGAATTTCCACTGCTGTACAAGGCAGAGGTTCAGTGAGTCTTGCCTGGTTTTACAACCTTTTTTTTGTCACGATTGTTAAACCAATCACTGCGGTCCTTAAGTGGACTCCACGGTCGTTCAATGGCTTCCCCCATGGACTTATCTTGCCAAAAACTGGCTGGGAAAGTCGCACGTTGTCAAACTATCTAAAAAGACAGTATTCCCATCATTATTCCCATCTTCCCTATTACCTACAGTATCTCCTTATCTTCTTGGGACTATAACTTTATGTGCATTGAGAGCTTACGCACCGGAAACAAATGCCTTGTGTGTCTAATTACACTTGGCCAATAAAGATTTTTCTATTTCTATTCTATAAATGTGGAATCACATCACCCTGGGACAGTGCAACCATGGGAAATACATGCCAGTTGCCAAGTGCCCAAATTTGGAGGACGTAGAGATGTGGAGATGTTGTTATCGTTGTGTGAGGTCCCGTTGTAAGTCCCTTTTATCGGTGCCGTTGCAACTTGGAACAGTCGCTAAAGAAGTGGTTCGGAACGGAGGTCTACCTTAAAGGCCTTTGGGGTTTGCACCACCCAAAAGAACAGCTGGGTGTAATGAATTCACTACTATTACTTCTGTTCCACCCTGAAACCTGGCTTAAAGGAACAACGCTAAAAAAAAAAAAAAAAGGAAAGATGCCATTTTAAGAAACACGACGGCACCCTTAGACAATGATTGCAGAAGATCAGCCTTGTTTTGCACATTCTAGATCACTGTGGCCCAAACGTTTCGGCACCAGGGACCCGTTTTTGTGGAAGACAATTTTTCCACGGACGGAGTGGGACACGCGACCTAGATCCTGCACGTGCCCAGGGATTGGGGGATCCCCTCTTCTTGATAATACACCGCACCCACAGGCAGAAAAATAGCTGGTTAAAAAAAAAAAAAATCTATTGAGACGCATTACAGCCATCAAAATATCCTGGGAAAAAAAAATGATAGAAAAGGAAAGATCAAAGAAAAGGCTTTTTAAAAAAAAAATAAAAAAATAAAATAAGCAAATGTTCTTTCAGCAACAACCACAACAAAAGAACTGGAGTAATAAATAATGATAGATTTGTATTTGCCAGGCCTGTACAGGTGCATGCCCCATGCAAGTATTGCCCTACTGCAGGGCTCCCCCAACCCCTGGTCAGATTCAGATTAACAGAGTTGAAAGGTACCTTGTAGGTC
The DNA here is from genome assembly GCA_032468155.1 of Oxyrhabdium leporinum. Taxonomy (NCBI): domain Eukaryota; kingdom Metazoa; phylum Chordata; class Lepidosauria; order Squamata; family Cyclocoridae; genus Oxyrhabdium; species Oxyrhabdium leporinum. Next base: position 16,402 of record JANHFL010007802.1, read on the forward strand.
ATCTAGTCCAACCCCCCGCCCAAGTAGGAAACCTTACACCATTTCTGACAGATGGCAGTCCAGTCTCTTCTTGAAAGCCTCGAGGGATGAAGCTCCCACAACTTCCGAAGGCAACTTCTGTTCCGTTGGTTGATTGTTCTCACTGTCAAAAGATTCCTCCTTATTTCCAGGTTGAATCTCTCCTTGTTCAGCTTCCATCCATTATTCCTTGTCTGGCTTTTGGGTGCCTTGGAAAATAGCTTGATTCCCCTCCTCTCTGTGGCAGCCCCTCAAATATTGGAAGACTGCTCTCCTGTCTCCCCTGGTCCTTCTCTTCACTAGACTAGCCAGGCCCAGTTCCTACATATGTTTTAGCCTCCAGTCCCCCAATCATCCTGGTTGCTCTTCTCTGCACTCTTTCTAGAGCCTCAACATCTTTTCTATAGTGTGGTGACCAAGACTAGATGCAGGATTCTAGGTGTGGTCTTACTAAGGCTTTATAGAGTGGTATTAATACCTCCCTTGACCTTGACTGTATCCCTCTGTTAATGCAATTTAGGATTGCATTGGCTTTTTTTGGCTAACACCTCACACTGCTGGCTCCTATTTAGCTGGTTCTCCACTAAGACTCCAAGATCCCTCTCACAGTTACTGCTATTAACCCTGGTTTCACCCAGTCTATAGGTGTAGTTTTGGTTTTGGGCTGTGGGCTGTGGCATGCCAGAAACCAGGCCACGCAAACAAGCAAAGCCCCATCTGTGGGATGCAGGAAGCACATGAAATCACGCTCCCTCTGGCTCACGGAAAAACCTTTCTCCACGGAACCGGTCCCTGGTGCCCAAAATGTTGGGGGCCACTGCCTTAGTGGTTCTCTTTTGTCTACTAAAATTCTGAATTTTCACCTTTGCCACTGACACCGAAACTAGAGCCCCACAGGGACCAGCATATAAGGTCATCTTTTCTACTCTTGGTTGTAAATGCGTTTCTTTCAAGTGTTTGACATTGTGCAACAGTTACGAGAAAGTTCATTGTTCATAAAGTCACTAAGAGTCAAGCCCAGTGAAGAAACTTGACTTACCAATCTTTTAGACGATGACTCACTTAAAGTTCTCATTGTTTAAGATACTTACTAGGCCTGAAAAGTCCTGTGCCTAGAAAGTAGCAGGGAGGAATGAAAACGAATGTTGGAATAGTAACAGCATATTTAAGATTTCTACACCTTGTTAGAGATTTGAAGTTTTTGGTCCCGATTCAAGATACAGAATTGTGGCACATTGTGACAAAGAGAGCTTTAATCCTGACTCCCTCTTTCCATGTATTTCATATAGGCTGTGGAGAGTGGGAACATGAAAGTTTGTGCTAAGGAACGATTGCAAGACTTTGCAATGTGGGATCTTTTGATACCGAGGAGTTTTCTTGCAGACATTTCGTTACGCAGCTAAATAACATCTGCTGGCATTGGTGATGTTACCCAGTTGGGTAGTGAAACGTCTGCAAGAAAAGAACCAAGCTCAGAGAGCACCAAGGACCCCACCCTTCAACCCTGAGCTACCAGTATTCCCTTCTGTCCATACTTTGCAATGTGTGCTACGGAATTAACTTTAATAAAAACACGAAAGCCCTAAAGATATGCTTCTTATTTAAGAGCTGGGGCAAGATGTTGGGTAGCACAGCACATTTCTTTTTTTTTTTTTTTGCATTTAAGGAAGTCTAACCACGGTCTACAATTCTCAATATTTTTTTTTTAAAGAATACAATCAGGCAAAGATAAGATCAGTCTCTGTTGCTATGTCATGCAATTCACTGGCTGCATTCATACAATTACTTTCTGCATTTGTACACTGCTCAGAGTCACTGTTGTGTGAGTTGGGTGGTAATATACTTTAAAAATATATATATATATATATGTATGTATGTATGTATGTATGTATGTATGTATGTATGTATGTATGTATGTATGTATA
>JANHFL010007802.1:40493-57710 GCA_032468155.1 Oxyrhabdium leporinum
AGCCTCCTGGGAGCCAAAAGGGGTGCAGGGTTGTGTGGTGTGGGCCCTCCATGCCCCATTTTGGCTCCCAGGAGGCTTTGGGGAGGCCCACTAGGCCCAAAATGGGGTCACATGACCAATAAGCCACACCCACCAAGCCATGCACACAGAACCGGTAGTAAAAAAATTTGAATCCCACCACTGGGCACATCACTGTTAGTATGCACAACATGGAGATGAAGATAAGTGTGACCTGTTTCTCTCTCAATAAAGGGGTTCTTTTGAACCCATGTGTTTAGAAGATATTTGCCAACTGCAATACCTAAAAGCTAGTGATAGTTTGGCTATGATCTGATTTTCTGCTAACATCCCTTAAAGCACTAACGGATACCCAGACAAGATGACATATTCTGATCATATTGTTAATCAGGTAAGTAACAAAAAGGCTCCTTTTAAATTACATCAAAAAGTTTTACCCCACTTAGAAACATTCCCATATAACAACTCTGCTAATAATTGCTCTTCTGTCAATAAAATTGTAGGAAGGTTCATAAAATCTACCAATCATCTTAACTACTCCTACTACTGGAAAAGGATTTTCGGAGTGTGACAGTTGTGACTATGGGTTACATGCAGGTGCAAATAACTAAACAAGTACCTCATGGCAGAAAGTCCAGATTCCTGTGCTGGATTAGTAGACTAATAATTTAGAAATAAATATAGGCTTTCTGTGCAGAGAAAGTTATTTATAGTATTTACAAAGCATACTTTTATCTGCATTATAAAAATGACTGTCTTAAAAAGAAAATTAAAATCTGTTTTAAAAAAACTTTTAAAAAATAGCAGCTTTACATATGTACACCAAGTTTATTTCTGTCAAAATCTTCAGAAAATGTAATAAGAGTTCAAATGTTTTTTTGTAATTACAGTTGAGCTGCCTCAGTACAAGACACTGTACAAAAGGTTCAGAAGATAAGTAGTCTTTTATAAGAATGTAATACATTAAGATAGTGGTATTCATTCAGACAGCAGCTGTCTAAAAAACTTCACTCAGTTGGAATTGCATTTTCTTTAAGAAACCACTAGATGGCATCTATTCACAATTTATAATCCAAAATACATTCTGAAATTATCTAAATGAAAAATATATTAATCTTTAGAGCAGTGGTACTTGGAAATAACTTTTAATATTTATCCAATCTCAATTAGCTTTAACGTAAGTAAAACATTTTCAAAAGCACATACATATGTTTGACTTTATGATGCTGATGACTTTATATTTTCCTTCTCCTACTTCTCAACATTCATGAATCTAAAATGCTAAACTTAAAGTTATCTTCAGGGCAAAGTAAAAAAATCTTTATCCTGTGTCTGACTCATATTATTTTCTTTCTTCCCCCTCTTGTGGAGCAGTAAGGTTGGAGAGGAAAGACCACAAGACAGTAAGCAGGCACACAATGCAGAATATATCAAACTGTTTGCATAATGCACTTGGGGCTGCCAACACCATCACATTGCTTTCAATATGCATCTCCCATTGTTTGCTTACTTTCTTATAATCCCTTCCGCTCCAACCTCCCCATTGTGCCAGGGAAGAAAAAAGGAAAAATAACAGCTCAAGCATAGGGCAATGCATACTGACTGTAATGGCAATCACTAGGATGAGGGACTCTGCAAAGATCATGGGCCTTGATTGTAAAGTTATTTTTTCAGCACTATCATAACTGTGAACAGTTGCTGAACAAAGCAGCAATCTAGCTCATACAGAACTACCTCCTACAGGGCTATCTGTAACTCTAGCAAAAGAGATATGATTAGTCTACCATGATTTCTTTGGAAATAACACAGCTGGGTCCTGTTAATTGTAGCATGCCTATCTAAGTGCTCACGAATATGCCAGTGAATAATCTGTTTGAAAACCATGCCCAGTCTAGATGTCAACTTGACAAGTCTGCAGTTTCCTTGGGGTCTATTTGTATTTAATGAAAGCAGTTGCAAAGCTGTTTGAATCCATGATGGTTTTGCTATGGGGCTCCCAAAGATTAACCATTTGCTTTAGGGAAATTTGGGATTCTAACGTCCACCTTAAAACTTTTTCCTGGCTTGGAACCTTCTTTATCAAACTTCTGCTGAAACTGCTTTGAGAGCCAACTTCATTGGAAGCAAATGGGTGGCAGCAAAGAGCTTCTCATTTTGTTTTAGCTGTTTATTTAATTCAATGTAGATAGAGTCCATATCCAACGAAGTGTGGACTGCTCACAAAAAAATAACGTAAAACCTACACAATTTATAGACAATAATAGTATAATTTATAGACAATAATAGTAACAACAGCAGCAACAACAACAACACAAACACACACACACACACACACACACACAAAGGGCTCTATTTATCTCATCCAAGGCACAGAGAAGAACCAGGTATTAAAGGCTTTATAGAATGCCAACGTTGTGGAAGCCATATAAATCTCAGAGGCAATGTCTTTCCAGAGGGCAAGTGATGCAATAGATAAGGCATGTTTCCTGGGTTCTGAGAGATAATTAATTGAAGGGACACACAAAATGCCAATTCTGCCAGCAAAGGTAGAACAGAAGATCATACTGGGTGTATGTGTACTAGTTGAATTCATCCTACAAAATGGGGTTTTCTGACTAGGCGATGACAGCCATAGCATCCATTTGTAAATTGTCATGCTCTCCATAACAGCTATTTTATCAGAGCACCCATAAGGTGTTCTCAAAAAGATTATATAGCTGTCCACTTCATGAAGCTGTTCACGTCATGAAGTGACTCTGGGCAGCATATCACACAGCTAAAAATAATTAATCAACACCCAACCACTGTTATCATTATTATTAAAAGGCTATAAGAAACAAAGCTAAGAAGAACAAAAAAAACAAATTAGGCAAAGGGATGTTAACAACGGAGCTGGACAGCTGGGTACTGAAGAACAAAAGATTGCCACTTTTAGCATTAATGAAACTTTTTTTAAAAAAAAAAAAAGCTTTAATTCCTTTCCATTGTTACCTTCAAGGATGAACTCAAATTTGCAGATTTGTGGGAATAACTTTTGTTAAGCAGATCAGCAAAGAATACAAAATATATTTCCAGCTGAGTTTGATAATAATCAAGCAAGCATGAACTATTGGAATGAGCTTCCAACCATTCCCACACTCCCTCTTGTACGGGAGTTGTGTGTGATTTACAACCACTTCAGAGGAATATAAATATTTGGTAGGAAACTGAGATTCTGATTAAACGTCATACAATGTATTCACACTATTGATATATTACCTTTCTTTTTTTTTCTTTTTGCCATACTATGGAAATAACATTAGGGCATTGCAGACACTGTGAACATGGGGTGGTTTTATCTGCTTTTCACACAAAAGCACCCCCCCACACTTTCTCTTAGATTCAAAGTAAATTCAAACATTTCTTATTGTAGAACGCTTTCAGTAAGTGGGAAGGTAATGACTGATCAGGCATTAACTACTTTGTTAGAAGTAAAAGAGGTGGCAATGATACAAAACTTTCCATGTAAATTATTTCCTCTTGTATTGCTCTTACAAGCATTAATATTACTTCTTCCAGTGGAAGAAAATAAAGCAAGGCAGCATGTAATGATAAACTGCATATATTTAAATTGTTCTATTATGTCAACCTCTGAAATGCATAATTAAGGGTGTGGATCTGGATTGTAGAAAAAGAAAAACAAGCTTCTTCCCTTCTCATAATACAGGCCTTGAACAATCAAGTGTTCTGCCACACAGAATTTAGGCTGAAAGATAGTGACTGAGCCAAAGCCAGCCAATGAACTCCTATGGAGGCATAGACTACAACCTGTATCCCCACACCATTCCTAATAAAAGACTTCAATGCACATACACTAACTATAACTTCTATGTCTCGGAGAATAGAAAGTTTAATCACTGGATTTTATTATCTCCAAAGAATATGACTTCATCGATTCTTTGCTTGTTTCTTCCTTTAACACAGGGATCCCCAAACCCTGGTCCGTGGACCTACACTGGTCCACAACATGCCAGCAACTGGTCCGTGCAAACAAGCAAAGCTCCATCTGTGGGATGCAGGCAGCATGAGAAAGCACACCCTCTCTGATCTGCGGAAAAATCTATCTCCCCGGAACCGGTCCCTGGTACTCAAAAGGTTAAAGCCACCACTTTAACAAATTGGACAATTAAAATTGTAAGTGTTATAGCTGAGGCTTGAATATCAGCCACTTCCCTTTCTTAAATAAAAAATTAAAAAAATGAATAAGAATTTAGATTTTAATAGGTCATTTTTGTTTTATAAATGCTTGACATGAGAATAACACTTCAATATTAATTTTACTAAAAAAAGTATCAAAGTATGAAAGAAAGCAGATGGAAGATTATAATCTAATTATACATGGAGCAGGAAATCAATTGGATATCAAAATTTATCATATGCGTTGCATGACAGCATTGCAACATCTTCAGTAGACAAATGATAACTTTCTTGAATCATCAATGCAAGGTTTCCCTGCTTCCCTGTTTCCCTCCTCTCAACATTTAAATTCATTTCACCTCATCATGGTCACAAATCACAAATTAGGTAGGCAAATTCCAACTTTGGCTTTATGGTACAAGAGTGGGCCTAAAACACAAAATGTAACCTGTGAGGTGCAGACTATTGGCATCAAGTGCACTGGATTTCATTATGCAGCATGCTCTTGATCTGGAAGGAGGCAGCATCAGGATAATTTCAGATGACACTGAATTTGCCACCAGCACCCTTACGCCCACCAACTAAAATCATGAGTTAGAAGGTATTCTCCATGCCAGGTGACAAGATGACACTCTTTAGTCGACTCCCCTGACTTGACACTGGGGGAAAAGGATTGAAAGTGGATTCCTTACTTCTTGTTCCAAACTACTGACAAACAAAACCTAGCTTTTGCCAAAATATGTTAATGGTGAGGGTTGAGCGCACTCTACTTCCTCTTATAACAATTTTTTGTTTGTGTATTTAAAAATGCTGACCCAGGTGTTTAAAGAACCTGACATTTACCTATCAGTGATCACTTAGAGGTAGCAAAGATTTTTTTTTTCCTACATCTCTCTGCTACCATTTTGTGGTGCTCCTAGATCTATACATCTTCAAAACGTATGTTATTCCTATATCTGAAGCTACAGACCTAGTCTGGATTCCGAATCAATGGAATCCATCCCAAGAATGAAGTCGCAGAATTTATGGAGTACAATGTATTTTGCTCCACACTCAGTTCTAAGTACATTTTCTGTTCCATGACCTTCCCTAACATGGCTTCTCTTGCTTATATTTACATCAATAAGAGCACATTATTCACACATTTCAGTAACAATCAGCCATTCTTCTTTTTTAAGGTAGAGTGACACCGTCAAAGTTATGTTTTGCATTCAGATTAAACGAACTGAGAATAGGAACATTATCACGGTTCCCTGGAAAAGAAAAAGGGAAGTTATTTTTTATCTGTAGATTAATAATGCCAGAAAGGTATCATTTGTCTGCTGAAGATGTTACAAGAAAAGCATCTATTAGTCAGAGACAACCAGGTGCATATGCTGGAATCTGGAATGCTGTCCGGCTGAATGGCTGGTTGCTCATAACCATTATCTATCTGTATACATTACTTTCAGGAAATACCTGATGGCACCACTATTTAATGTCTGCTAAAAGCCAAAATAGTAAGCAGGGAAGGAATTCAATCCAAGAGTATTACTGTTATGTATGCATTTAAACAGAGCAAGAGAGGAAAAGTTAATCTTTTAAAGGAAGATAAAAGACTGAAAAGTTTAAAAGAAATGAATTTTCAAAACAGGAGAGGCATACATAAAAATACAATGAGAAGTAGTTTACATCTCAGTGTACTTTCACCCAAACTAATACCATGTAAGATATCTGACAGCCAGAGCATTCAACAAAACACCTTGTGAATTAGCATCCTTATTCCTATTAGCTAGGCCAGTGACAAAAGGAGAGGAACAAACCATTTATATTGTCTTGCACCACTTAATAAATTAAATCAACAACTGTGCAAAAAAAACCACAAACACCCTACATTATTGGTCTCCACAGGAGTAGTGCAACTGTGATCCCCAATCAGCAAATGGTGGCATTACCAATCCATTTAAAAAATAGTAGTGCCATTTAAAAAAAAACCAGCAGATAAAATATCTTTTTCTCTAAGTTTAAAAAAGGAACTGTTTCCAAAGTAAACAATAAAATATCTAGAGGCACCTTTATATGTTCTCATATATGTCCTTTGAGGTATTCAATACATAAATGAAATCCTTACTAATGAATGAATGAATCTTTGCTTGATGACAACCCTGTATTTTCCTAAATCCACATGGGAGTGATTTCAGATTTTTTTTACTAGTTTGTGTTCTTTTAAATATCTTTTTTAAAAAAATGAAAAACCAGCTTATAAAAAAACAAAAATTATTCTATACCTTAATGTTCCCTGAAATTACCTGAAAAAAAAACCATTTAATATAATGTCCTTAATAGAATTCTCCCTTTTAAGGCAAATAAATTATCCTTCATAATTTGTGGTAACACATGACAAAGCAGTATGGAGTAATAACAGAAGATACCAATTTGTCTCACAGTCTATTATTTAAATCTTTAAGTCATTTGTAAGCAACAGCAAGTGTGATGAGGAAACAGCACTTTTCTGGGTGAGAAATGAAATAGAAATAATGCTTCTGTAAGAGTTTTTCTTTGTTTTTGTTTTAATATGGGTAACTCCTGTGGATTTGCACAAAAGCAAAACATTTAATCTAAGTAACAGTTTAAGTGATAAAAAGAGCAATTTTATTCAAATTAATTTGGAAGTACCTTATTTCCAGGCAAATGAATGTTAAGACTTCAGCCTCAATTACCCTCATCAGCTTCTCCTAAAGTGTCAAGGCAATAGGCATACCCTCATAAATTTGGTTATGTGCTGGTTTCTTCTGAGTCAAGGAAGGCACAGAGCCTTCCAAGCAACTGAATTTTGACCATGTGACCATGGGGGTGCTGCAACAGTATTAAGTATGAAAAACGGTCTTAACTTAATTTTTTCAGTGCCATTCTAACTTTGAACAGTCACTAAATAAGCTGTCGTAAGCTGAATATTGCCTCTAGTAGTTTGCAAAACTATATTAACAGAATTTTGCAAGTATGGATGCATTCCCGTCTATTAGAAGTGGAATGAATTAAAAAAGGGTTTGTCTGAGATGTTTACTCATCTTACATTCTTGCCCCATACTGTCCCCTTTTATCTAACCGTTGTCTTGTTAGCAGCTTTTCCTCCTGTCCATCAATGCCATTCCCTGTCCCATCTATAGCCCCAAAGTCACACCTTTATTTAGCAGAACATCTGTCCAGGTGTTCAGTAGTCAGAGGACTCAACACATGTACATTCTCAATAATGTCTCCTTCCACTCCAAGATTACTTCAATGGCTCTGGCAGCTGCCTTTGGAACCAATGTCCATAGTACCAAGACTAGGTTACTTTCTATGTGATCTGAGACTCCAGCAACACAGGATCCTGGCCCATACAGGAAGCGTACATGCATTAGGCTTTCTACTGAATGTATTTACATCCAACACATGAAGTAACAGACTTCATTAAAGCGACATAGGTGAGAGGATTATCTAGTGATCTTGCTTACTGAGCACTCTGGATAATGGGTGTCTGAACAGAGCTTTTTTGTGGAGGCAATGCGTGAGAAACATTTGGTAGATCTGTTTACCTTCCTGATGGTAGTAATACGAAGGCCTTAGCTAATACAAATTAGCTAAGAAAAAGGCCTTGAATTGGAGCATAGAAAGCAACTTTTCACAACTTTTCAAGCTGGTAGAATATTGAGAATGTCTTGTGGGTACTCTTGGAAAAGAACTGGCCGGGGGGGAGGAGTTAATTATCAAAATGGCTGCCACAAGGGACATAACCAACACTAAAGCAATTGTTCAAAACGCTATCTGTCTAGCACTGTAGCCCAGCCCAACACTGACACTCAAGATACTTCTTGTGACCCTTAATTTTATCCTTGATAAACAGGTTATTTTTAACAAAACAGTACGTTTCTTTATTTATAAAGCTTATAAGGAATCAAGGACATTCTTGGAAATGATATTTTTTAACAAGCTAAGAGCATGTCAGCATCTTCCAATTTTAAAATCAAAAGCACATCTTTAAGGATATCAAAAAGAAAACAGTTGGTCAAAAATTTGGTGAGTAATAAAGAAATGGCCATAGACACACTCCTACCACCACTGGAGAAATATTGATACCACAGATATAATGGAGCCAAGGTAATTTTTTATTAACTGGGTTTTTGATAAAACAATTTTTGAAGGAAAGTTTCTCACTTTTCTTAATATTAAGAGTATTCACAGTCATTCCCTAATTTAACAGTAACATGGGTAACTCCTTGCCAAAGCACACAGTATTTTAATTGCATTCCCAAATTATCTCTGGAAAATGCCCCAAAACCAGTAGTTTCTAAAAAAGGAGAATAGTTTTACATCTCTGACACCAGTGCGCTTACTGTAATATATTCACAAAACTCAGGATGCAATCTTTATTTAATCAATCACAAAGAAAAATAATGTAAGTAATACTATTAACAACAATGATCTAGATATTTATGGTGATCTAGATTTTTTTTCTATTACATTCCAGCATTGCTTGCTTTTTGGATGGTTCCATGTTAGAAAATGAAATAACCATGTATAGTGATTTAACAAAGATCACTGTAGTTGTGCATAATTCTAGTCTTCTCATTCTTGCCTTTAACTTATTCTTTTCTATTTGGCTAATAGAAGCCTTTTGTTTCTTAGCAACCATCTGTTACTTCAGTTTCTTCTACCACCCAAAGTTGTAATCCCTTAATTTTCAACATCAGTATTGTTGAAATGATTGTGGGATAACTGCCAAAGGAGTAAAAAGACATTTATTTACTTTTCTAATACATCAGCAAAAATTCCCAGGGTTTTTTTTAATGTACACCAATTATACCCATAACAAAATCAAAAGTATACTTTATGAAATTTTATTTTAATAGAACTAAAGCACAGCACAACAAAAAGTATTTTGGCTCTATGACAAAATTGCCTTTTAAAATGTAATTAGCTAAGAAAAATAGTTTCTTGTAACTATTAAGTTACCCAATTAAATCTTAGCTCTCAAAATCTTAACTGGATATACAAATGTTTTGTGAACTGTAACTCCTATTCATATTCTTACCAATTTTTTGGGAGATATATCTGAGACACAACAGATAAAAATAAACCATATTTCTTTGCTTTTTTCTAATACTTAAAACTCAAGCCTCTTACTAATTGAGAAACACAACAGTTGTCACATTTATGCTGCTGGATCTAGGAGAGGCTGGATTGATTTCCTATTTTTTGACATCTAACTAACATTGGAGCTCAGTCCGTGCTATTTGTGAGTGTTGTAATGAATGTTGCATAAATGAACACATATACACATTTGTGGCTATGGGTTTAGTTGAATAGGGTCTTAGTCAAAGTTTTGTGGAGCTTTAGTCAAACACATTTATCTCTTTGCTCTCTTTTTCATGTGAATGTTTTACAATACTCATCTCTTTAGAAAGCCCATACCTAGTAAATACACAATATTCTATTAAAGATTTATTTCTATTGCAGAAGAAAGTACAAAGTAGTCTTCCCTACACTGTGTCTTCCAGATGCCCTAGGATCACATGTCCCAGAATCTGATCAAGTTGAATAATGGCACTTATGTTACTGCGCAAAATTAAATCTATATCCTCCTCATCGTTAGGTGGTTTTTTTCAATGTGGATTATATGCATTTGTGACCTTCCTTTGGAATGGACAACAAACTGTTTTATTAGTGTTGCACAGGAAATAACTTCCAAGGATTATGTGACTTCAGAAAAATGCTTTCTTCAAAAAGTAGAAAAATATTAGAAATATTGTGCATTGTGTTTCCAACAGATAATGAGCACTTATACCACTCTGAAGCCCCTCCCTGTATTTCTTTCTCAGAACCGGCCAAAAGGCTTGTCTAAACATTTGAGAACAATTTTAGTTGTTGTAAATGGAATTAGGCAATCTATTTTTATTCAAATCTCCTGCTCAGCAGTTTCCAGGATTCTGACTTCTGAGAGCTTATTCTGCCATAAATGCATGTCTCTCTGACTTTGCAACTTCTCCCCAGCGCCTGTGTGCTTTCAAATCAGCATCAGAATAATGTCATCTTTAATTCACTGACTGCATTTTAATGTTTTGCACGAACTAAATATGAAAGCTAGCGACCAGGAAAAAAAATAGTCTCTCTGGCATTACCTGTTGATGCCTGTCAGTCTCCAAATTTATGCTCTCCTTTTTGCCCAGATAATTAAAAACTAACTGGTTGAACAAGTTCACCAAAATGTATTTCCATCAGTAAGAAGTATCATCCAGGGTAATTTTTCAGATTTAGATTACTAACTAATCTGCTGTTATTTAAATACTGTATCTCCCTCATCTGTGCACTGTTGGCCTTTTATTTGTGTAATGTTGCTCAATAAACTGAAGAAGTAATATATGCATGCTACCGACAAAAAAATGTGTTAGCTCCACAATTCAAAGAAATTTGAAAATAAATTATCAGGCTTGGATTTAGCTGATGTTTTTACTTTATTTTATCAAGTAAGCTAATCTGATTAAATGACTCTGTATTACTCATTGCTGTTCAATAATGTTTTTTTTCCTATAGATTAATAAAAGATGAGTTTTTCTTGGATAGAAAAAAAAATGGTACCAGAAAAATGCTACCTGTTTTGAGAAAAGGCTTTCTTTTTAAGAGCTCTTTTGAAACTCAACAATTTGTACGCTATTGTGGTCTTTTAAATTCAACTAAAGTTATTGCCTCAATATGGATTTTTTTTGAATGCAGATATGCTGATAAAACATTAATATGTTCGAACTGCCACATTTTGGACTGAAACCAGCAGTCCATATTAATATGATTCTGGATTAAATGTACGTTTATTAAATGCATGCATTTTCTTCTTGGCTATACAGTATTAGAATCTACCAAGAACTGTAGATTTTTCAAGTGTGCAGTTTGACTGAAAGAATTAACAGGATATACTGAAAAGGCATACTGATACCTGATTTGCAGCAACCAATGATATCTGATGATTTTATTTGTCAAAAATTAAGTTTTGGGGCTTTATTTTTTTTTTTTTTGCACAAAGAGACAAAGAGTGAGAAGAAAGGGGTAGGGAGTTTTTCAGTTTATAATTTCCCAGGCCTATTTTTTTCTTTTTCTTTTCTATTCCAATTATCATGCTTATTAATATTGAGATTATATTACATTGTTAGTGCCTCAGCAGGTGGCAGCACCTGGTTTATCTCGTCTGGGCTCAGAAGATAAGCAGGAACACCAGCGATCTTAAGGCTAGACTGAGAATTCAGCAAAAAAGAGGCAGTGACCATGGAAAAGTATTTTCATGGTAATGCCAGGAAAACTGCACATATACATGAAATTATCAAGATACATATTTGACCCAAAGGATACTTTATTTTTAACCTTATAAATTCTGTCAATCACATGTGTGTGTGTGTTAGATTTTTAAGACAGAACATATGTGCATATATTACAAATAGATTTGCACCAACACCAAATAGACAGAGGGGTACTTTGAAAATAATAATAATAATTTAATGTGAGATTACTATACGGAGAGTTAAATGTGTTTTCAACTACATTTGACTAAAAACGTTACTGTGTAGCACACGAATACATCTGGCATAAATGGCATAAATTTAATTTTTTTTTTCTTTTCAAATTATACTTAGATCTTATAAATCCTTCTGAACTTTTCCACTTTTCGAAAAAAACTTCTATGTTAAAAAGCTCTGTTAAATCAAGTTAAATGCTAAAGCATAAAAAATACACCTGGGATAGAAGAAGGAAAGAAAATAATGGATGCTTAATTATTAGCTGTATTGATACAATTCTTGAGTATAATTTTGTGCAATGGTTACGGGAGAAGAAAACAACATGTAATTACTGGTTCTTCAAAATGTTTGCTGCTACTCCCATACCGCACTGCAGTAAAAAATTGTTTGAATCATCCAACATTTCAATCTGTGTATGCAAAAAGTCTTGATAAGTGAAACAATCTTGATATTTGTACGTATGTTTGTGTTTGTGTGTGTGTGTGCGTGCCCTATCTATTTTCTGTTTTTCAATGTCTATGCACAGTCTCTAAAGAATCAGAAACACACACATATTCAAGCTGGTTTGAATTCTTTTCCTCATACTGAACTCTACTCCCTTTCTCCTCATTCCATGAAAATACTTGAATAACATCAAGTTTAAAAGTTTCTTTCTTCCCAAATATTTTGTAAATTGACTGTTAGTGACTTCTCAATATGGCTTTTTTTTCCTTCCTTCCTTCCTTCCTTCCTTCCTTCCTTCCTTCCTTTCCTTTTTTATTGGCCAAGTGTGATTGGACACACAAGGAATTTGTCTCCGGTGCATAAGCTCTCGGTGCACATTAAAAACAACAAAGTGGTAAGTCATAGATCATAAATCATAGGGTACAATAATAAATCATAAGATACAAACACAAGTGATAAATCATACGATACCAATAGGAGAAGGTAGTAGGAAGATGCGAAAGATGAGGTGATGAATTGAGACTAAATATATTAAAAATGAAGAAAGAAGAAAAAACCAAGGTCAGACGATATTTACTTATTCATCTGTCTGCCCTCCTGAGACAATTTTAAATTTATACATAATAACAATAATATCTGCCTGTCCCATGTCTTTGGGAAGGGCTCAATAGATGAATAAAAATTTCACATCCAGTCCAAACATCTGGATGTGAATCATAATAATAATCAGACAATTGCAAAAGGCAACTTTACTAGGAACGGCCTACATCTTGTGTGATGCATTTAAAACCATCTGCCTACCCCAGGCCTTGGGAAGGACTCAATAAATCGATAGAAATGCCAAATACAGGCCAAAGATCTGGCTGACTGTGTGACCAACCATAATAATTGGATGACCAAGAACCCAGAAATAACAGGAAACATCAAAAGCTTTGTGTAAAGACCAATGACACAATGGAAGACGCAGTTGCTGGTCAATGGTGATAGGGAGAATTTAATATCAACTTGAGAAACTTTTCAAGGTGACTATCATGACTAGTCTTTGGCATTGCACTGATTTTTACAGTCAACAATACTGAACAAATCAAGCCATGGCTATCGAACATCAAAAACATCTGCCAGGTTATCTCATGAACTTTACATGAATGATGAAAAGCTGTATGGAAAAGCATCGTTCGAAATGGAATCACTGCTGAATACTATCTGTATTTACAGCCAAGATATTGCAATAGAGTTTGATCTGGACAAAGGTGCCACTCTCATCATCAACTGAGAAAAAACAGTGAAAACTGAAGGAATTAAGATGCCCTATAGAAATAACATTAAGAGTCTGAAGGAAGATGATCACTACAAATACCTGGGCATCCTTTATTGGACAACATCAAGCACATTGAAGTCAAGAAAAAGTTAGAAGTAAATACTGGTTATAAGTGGAAAGAGTAGAAGAGAAGAAAAAGAACTGGAGAAAATACAAAGACCTGTAAGTGGAAGTAGAATGATTTGTGGCAAAAAAAAAAAAGAAGCAAAGATAGTGCCAACAGTAATAGGCACTTTGAGTGCAATCCCAAAATAACTGGAGCACCACTTGGACATCATCAGCATTGACAAATTCACCATCTCTCAATTGCAAAAGGCAGCTTTACTTGAAATAGCTTACATCCTGAGACAATTCCTTTAAACACCATCAAACATCTATCTATCCCAGGCCCTTGGAAGAGTCCGAAAATAGATAAAAATGCAACATCTGGCTGAATATGAGAGCAATCACATTAATAATAATAATACAACTAGTGTTTGACTTATGGACCCCTAAATAGGTTCTTACAACCTGGATTCAAACTTCTGACAGCCATACGATCTCATTCTGGTCACTCAGCAATTGGCCCACATTTAGAGCTGTTTGCATCATCCAATGGTCAATGGACCATGATTTATGAGTTTTGCTTGTTTCTGGGGAAAATGGGTTCATTTAACAACTGCAGATTTACTTAACCACAATGGTAATTCACTTAACAAATGTAAAAACAGATTAACAACTGGCACAATTTGGGATCATAATTCTTAGTTCAATTACATTTGTAAGTCACAGACTACCCATAATGATGATGACGACCTCCCAATCTTCTCGGATTTCTTTAGTGGTCACAAAAAGGTTAGGGTTTCATGGACTGCATTTCTTGAATCACAGAATCTTCCTCTGAATCCTCTTCAAGATCTAGGGCTTTGGGGGCAAGCATCAGGAATTGATCATTCATTCATTCAAACCTCATTCATTCATTCCTAATTCAGTTTTCCTATCCCACAATAGAACAAAACCAACCAGATACAGAAATTTCACGTGACATCTAAACACAGGTTTTTAGTGTTTCTTGTTCTCATACAGGTCAAACAGAAACAAATCAAGGTCTGTGAACAATAAGCCTGGATTTGGATAACATAGTAACTCCGGGATGGACAATTGATATCCTGCTTGGACTCCATCTACACTAAACTTGCAGTCCCAAGATTTTCCAATACCAGGCCTTGAAATCTGCTGGTAAATCAACAATTTTGATAGTTTTATTTTCTGTTTATATTTCTTCCATCAAGCAATGTGCTAGTCTGAGTTAAAACAACCGGTCACAACCCCAGACCACAAGTTGAAAAGTTCAACCTTACCAAATTAACTACGCCCCTGTGACCCCCAGAGGCTTATTCTCTCTCACATACACATATCCCCATCTGTATTAAAAAAAATATGTTCCTGACAAGGGAAAAGTTGCCCAGTCTGCATTAATTGATGTTATATCACTGCTAATGCTTCTTGTTACTTTTACCTTATATGAAAGATAGACACCAGGTTTAAGCCAGCAGGTTTGGTTTAGTATGAAATGGGAACAAACCTGCTAATGTCAAAAAGTTTACAGGTAGTTTAAAAATTACTATATTACTCTTTACTATACTCATTGACAACAATTGTTTGATGACCGTAACAGCTACTAATACAAAACAAAATTTAAAAAAAACATATTCATGTATACAACTTACTTTGTTGTACAAGCTGCCAAGAGCAGCAGATGGAAACAAATATATTAAATGGGACAATATTTCATTACACTGAGATTGAAATTAAGTGGCAAAATAACTTTTGGGGGATCTAGTATACTCCTTAAATTATTTTTTGGGATGCCTGGACAAACACATATTAACTATCTAGAAAATACTGTGTCATCAAGTAAGCAGGATAAAATCTTTATATTAGCGTCTATTAATAATTTGGAAATTGAGACATAAAAACTAGAAAAACTAGAAACCCATAAATGGTCCGCTTAAACTATATCTTTATTTCACATTTCTCTGTCATGCACAATTCTAGAAAAACCTCAGGCATCAAATGAGTTTTACATGATATGCAAGTATAGAAGAATAATGCATATTTTAACTATGCTTTAATTTTTAATAGTTGTCAGTGTTTTACATTGCCTGTTTAACATGTATTTGCGTTGTGAGTTCCCCAGAGCACTTCTATTATAAGGCAGCTGTTTATCTATAAGTAAAACAAATGACATATTTTGGGGTGAACAAATAATAATTATTTCTGACAATGTGTGTGTGTGTGTGTGTGTGTGTGTGTGTGTGTTTATTTATTTATTTATGATCAACTAACAACATCTTAGGTCAGTAGAGAAAAAAAATCAGTCATAAAATACATTTGTTTCTGTTCTACCTATTTAGTGCTGAAGGTGTTCATTTGAGACATAATGAAAATCAAAGCTTTTTCAGTAGTAATACCCTATATGTAATGTCTCACAGAAAGATGTGTCTATATAATGGGCTTTTATTATTCCTGATTCTAAAACCGCTTTTCAGTGGTATAAGAACTGCACCCCATTTTTTTGCTAGTTTTATTTTGATATTTTGTGATTGTATATGCTGTATTTATGATGGGTTGTATTATATTTTATATATTTTAATTGATCTGTACATGACTATTGCCACTAGGTGGATAAGAACTATAATAAATTGGCCAATAATATCATTTATATCATTATTTGGCATACAAAGTACTTGTTCTTTAATAATCTTACAGAATAAGAATCACTGCATCTAAGTTAAGCAAGTGCAAAACTACTTGCTAGTTTTATAATGACTATTTCAATGTTCCTTTTTTGAATATATAATGTGAATGGAATAGATGTGTAATGTGCCAGCTCTCAACTAAACTCTGTATGGCCTTTATAGATTTGAAGGAGGTGTTAAATTCAATCCCCAAAACAGGCTATCATGGCAAAAAAGCAGCAGTCTCATATATTTATCAATATCTTCTCGTGCTAATTAAGCATAAAATAGCATAATTCATATTTGATGTGGTTCTTCAGAGCAGCCTGTCCTTCTTATCACAATCCATCTAAAATATCCATCCATCCATCAATCCACCAACCCACCTTGGCAATATGCATCCAATTCATGTTAATAAATTGAAATATTCAGTTTCTATGTCAACTCTTTAACAAAAAATCATTATCCACCAATGTTATGAAGGCCATACTGCCATTTTTTCTACTTCCCAAATGAGCATGAGACAATATTTCTGGGCTCTTGCATCACATTGCAGAGGGATACACTTCATCAATTACCACAAAAACAAGGAAGGAAGGAAGGAAGGAAGGAAGGAAGGAAGGAAGGAAGGAGAAAGACAGTGGAAGGGAAGGTTGTTTCTGGTCTCTTGGGGCTAGGAAATTCGAAACAATACGTGACAGAACTCGGGGAGATGGTGAAATATTCAAAGTATTTAGAACTGGAAGTCAGTAACTACCAAACTTTTGAGATCCTCTATGGCAATGTTGGCAACGTCTTAGGAAGTGGTTATTAAAACCCTGACCCAGGCATCTTGGTTGGGTCTCCTGGTGATACAACTATCAGGCTGTTTCAATGTTTTAATGTTGCCAATTGTGCAAAATGCATGTTGTCATCCAGATCTTTGGTTCCCTCTGATGTCTTCCTAGTGCATATTGCATATCATCTTACAGTATACTCTCCTCCTCCTCCTCCTCCTCCTCCTCCTCCTCCTCCTCCTCCT